>JAVGWX010000024.1:23941706-24086706 GCA_036924085.1 Ariolimax columbianus
GTTGTTGTTGTTGCTGTTGTTGATGCTGTTGTTACTGCTGTTGTTGTTGTTATTGTTGACGTAGATGTAGGTGCTGTTGTTGATGCTATGGAATGGTCATAGTGAATTAGTTTACTCTTTCGTTCGCCCTGAAATCAGATGCGTATCTCACTCGGCTTGTGTAGCAGCCAGCGCAAGATTTGTCATGCAGTGGATACCTTCTCATTGTGGAGTACCAGGACACGATAGAGCAGATCAGTGGATACCTTCTCATTGTGGAGTACCAGGACACGATAGAGCAGATCAGTGGATACCTTCTCATTGTGGAGTACCAGGACACGATAGAGCAGATCAGTGGATACCTTCTCATTGTGGAGTACCAGGACACGATAGAGCAGATCAGTGGATACCTTCTCATTGTGGAGTACCAGGACACGAGAGAGCAGATCAGTGGATACCTTCTCATTGTGGAGTACCAGGACACGAGAGAGCAGATCAGTGGATACCTTCTCATTGTGGAGTACCAGGACACGAGAGAGCAGATCAGTGGATACCTTCTCAAAGGAGGGTGGTGCAGACGAGCAACCAGATGTGCCAGTTACATACCAACAGAAGATAAGGATGATCAAATCAATCAGAAAGCCACCAACAGTAACACCAGACGACTATCATAAGATGAACAGACAAGAGCAAACTGTTGTGTTGCGCCTTAGAACAGTACACAATCGACTCCGCAGCCACATGTGCACAAAAATGAAGATTGGCAACTCAGCCATGTGTACATGCGCCCCAGACAGCAGAGCACATACTATAAAACTGCCCCGAATATGACATACAGAGAAAATCGCACTGGCCCATAGAAACAACACTGGAAGAGAAACTTTATGGACATGTGTGTGAACTACAAAAGACAGTGAACTTTATACAAGAGACAACATTGCAAATATAGACAATATTTTAAAGTGAACGAAAGAAGAAGAAGAAGAATTCGGCTGTTTTCCTCACATCCCGAACTTCTTAATTAAAGTTGATCGGGGTCCTGCAGGCGTCTGTGCTATGCTTGGCTTCATCTTCGTGTGGCTCACTACTACAGGGATTACATCAATCCCCATTTCGTTAGCCAGACTGACATGAACCATCCTGTTTCCAGAGATGGCTGCGTGGAAGCAAGAGGGGGTCTTGGTCAGCATATTTTGCCGGAACCTGACCAACATTACCCGATCTTAATGTTTTGCCTGACCCTGACCAATATTACCCGATCTTAATGTTTTGCCTGAGCCTGACCAACATTACCCCATTTTAATGTTTACCCTGACCCTGACCCACATAACCCCATCTTAATGTTTTGCCTTACCCTGACCAACATTACCCCATCTTAATGTTTACCCTGACCCTGACCAACATTACCCCATCTTAATGTTTACCCTGACCCTGACCAACATTACCCCATCTTAATGTTTACCCTGACCAACATTACCCCTTCTTAATGTTTACCCTGACCAACATTACCTCATCTTAATGTTTACCCTGACCAACATTACCCCATATTAATGTTTACCCTGACCAACATTACCCCATCTTAATGTTTACCCTGACCAACATTACCCCATCTTAATGTTTACCCTGACCAACATTACCCCATCTTAATGTTTACCCTGACCAACATTACCCCAAATTAATGTTTACCCTGACCAACATTACCCCATCTTAATGTTTACCCTGACCAGGCGTTAGTCTTATTTTCCGTCTGACAAGGTACTCCTGGGAAAAAGAAAACATTGAGTTTCTACAACATTTAGTCACATGCATCAGACACCTCCTTTGCCTTTTTCAACATCATCAGCATCTGTACAATACGTAGCAATCTCGAAGTTCAACCCCTGCAGATACGAGTGGAGCAGTCCCAACTAAAATGGTTTGGTTATGTCTGTAGAATGGAAGAAGATCGGATACCAAAGCGGTTATGGGAAATAAAACATCAAGGTCGCAGAACCCCAGGACGTCCAAAAGTATGTTGGGAAGACAACAAACGGAAGTTCCTAAGTGATAGAGGGATGGATTGGAAGGAGGCCAGGAAAAAGAGGGCGGATAGAGCAGGGTGGCGTTCTCTTTGGCAAACGTCTACACCTCACGGTAGAAGAGGAGCGACTAAGTGATTACGTATCATAATCAGTCCCATAACCTAGAATGTCGTCGTTGCACCGTTATTGCAGTTTGTATTACCAACCCTCGGCATACAACAACGGTGTGTCTTGGGCCGCTACACACCTGACGGAGCCCCATCTCTCTCCAGGTGGCAGTTCATTATAGTTGTGTCTAAATTTCATAAATCAAAGCTGACCCTGTCTTCAGCTAAGGCAAAGGGTGCCAATCTCGTGAAGTTCAGCCGGGTGAACTAGATCGTGAAATATGACACATGTTTAAGCGTAGTGCTATTCATATAGCCGATGTCCATTCCAGGATAATCGAACGGAAGAAAACACACAAAACGAACGAATTAACCAGTCCAAATAGAAAACAACAACAAGTCTCCGTAAACACAAGTGTAAGTCGTCGACTAGTGGGAATTCCCGGCTAATCCATGGTCTGGTGGCATCGATAATGAACTAAAACAGTAGAGCAATGTAGACCCGCAGCCGGTTATGGCGCCATCATTACTGTTTTTTTTTTCCTTACAGAATTACAGATTACGAATTGATTTTCACAGACGACCAGGACCTCTTCTACAGTAAACAACACATCACCTGCCTCGACTGAGCCTGCTTAGAGTATGACGCGAGACAGAAACCGTGACAATCCAACGTCAACCATTACAGCCTAGTTTCCACACTGGCGGGAAAACACTAAAACAGGTACGGGAATTTCCGAACCGGGGAAGCGTCTTCACTGACGAAGACAGACTGGAAAAAGGCATAGAAAATGGAATTCAAAAGGCAGAGAAGGTGCACTACCAGATGGCGATGGGTGATTAAAAGTGCCACTTTGTCCACTAAACGGACGTTGATAAACATGTTGATCATCCGTACGTTATGGTATCAGTGTCAAACTTGAGCCCTATTAAATAGGCAGAAACGTCAGATCGGGGCCCGTGAAACTCGAATGGGTACTCAGTGCAGCAGGAAAGACAATTCGCGAGAAAATTCGCCGCAGCTTAAAGTAAATAGTGGGGACTACATCGGCTAACTGCTATACTGAAGCACATCAAAACAAATGGGTTGGATATTGGACAGGGATGCAGTATAATCCACCTGCATCAAGGTCCATGGATAACATGGATGTTTCAGAGCCACTAGCAGGAGGTCGACCCCGGCGACGATGGATGGATGGGATCAGAGAAACAATTTCAACACGTCCGCAGCACAAACCTCCCACCTAGCACAAACCTCCCACCTAGCACAAACCTCACACCTAGCACAAACCTCACATCTAGCACAAACTTCCCACTTAGCTCAAACCTCCCACAATTAGCCCAAACCTCCCACAGCTAGCACAAACCCCACAGCTAGCACAAACCTCCCACCTAGCACAAACTTCCAACCGCTAGCCCAAACCTCCCACAGCTAGCTCAAACCTCCTACGGCTAGCACAAACCTCCCAGAGCTAGCCCAAACCTCCCAGAGCTAGCCCAAACCTCCCAGAGCTAGCCCAAACCTCACAGAGCTAGCACAAACCTCCCACAGCTAGCACAAACCTCATAGCTAGCACAAACCTCCCACGGCTAGCCCAAACCTCCCACAGCTAGCCTAAACCTCCCAGAGCTAGCCCAAACCTCCCACAGCTAGCACGAACCTCATAGCTAGCACAAACTTCCAACCGCTAGCCCAAACCTCCCAGAGCTAGCCCAAACCTTCCACGGCTAGCACAAACTTCCAACCGCTAGCCCAAACCTCCCAGAGCTAGCACATACCTCCCACCTAGCACAAACATTCCACCTAGCACAATCCTCCCACCTAGCACAACCTTAAGTCTACACATACCTCCTCTCTGCGACGTGCCAAGGAAAGAGCAGTAGGACAAGAGACCAAGAAGAAGAAGAGGAAGATGATGTTAAACGATCTTTCCTTCTCCTCTCATCGACTTTCCTCCTCAAATCGCAGCTTGCTGTTTATACCTTCTCAGTGTTCTCTTCTTCGCCTTTCTGATGCGATACCCAGTAGTGAAGAGTTAGAATAGACGGAATAGGCTGCGCTATCCCAAACAGTTTTGAAGAATTGGAGAAGACATCGGCTGGCATAAATCATTTGTTAGAAAATGAAATTGTAATGGTCAGTTTTGTTCACGTCCCAACCCACGAGACGCTCTGTCCAGTTTTTGGGGGCGAGTTACGGGAAGAAGCGGTGTTCATCCTGAAGACGTCTTCGGGACTGCCCTCGCAACGCCTGGATAAAACAGGAAGCCTCCTCCCCAACAGAACTGCAGGCCACATGGGAAGCGGCCATCAGACGTGGTCATGGACATAGTTATTCCACACAACGAGTCCTTGTCGCCTAAGCGTAATATTGATTGATAATTTTTGTTTAAGCGTAATGCATGTTAGCAAACGCGCGAAGCGGCAAAGTGAATATATCAGTTATTAGTTACTATTCCAAAGATGATCTGGTTGCGTCCAGTCTAACACAACGTAGGAATCAGGTAAATTGGTAGCTAGGAGACGGTCATTACGGTGCTAATTTTTCTTACAGCCAACTAGACACAAATTAGGTCGACCTTCCTTTAGTAAGAGTGTTACATTTCAAGCTCTTAAAGTGTGTTTCAAATGTTATCTCAGTGCATTTGTGTTTAGTTTTGTGATTGTGATTTGATGACATTAAAGGAGAAAGTGAAATCTATTTTTTTTTCAGAAATGAAACAAAGACGCTTAGAACTGATTTACAACAACAAAATTTACAACAAGGAAATGTAAATGAAACTGGTTGTATATAGACTCTGCAGTCTTCTAAACCAGCATAAAGACGTTCAGATAAAACGTAGACAGCTGTGCAGTAGTAAGTCGACGGCATGGGTTTTAACTAAGCCATTCATCACAAACACGAAGCACTTTTCTACATGTTTTCTACGTCTTTATGTTCATGACTAAGCTTACCCTAAAATTCATCACGTTCCGCTACTGGGATACACTTATATTATATAAAGAGTCACTTCAATATGTATATCTCTCTTTTTATATATTTCTTTCTCAGGATTGACCTGACATTCCGTAATATGATCTCATAATTCACATTATCTCAAAATCTAAACCATTTCATAATTCATACTATCTGATAATTACATAATTTCAGAATCGGTGAGAACAATAATAGAATGATAGATAGGAAAGGGACCTAGGGGTTATAAAAGAGAATACATATAAATTAGGGCAGCAAGTTCAGGTAGCAGTGAATAAGGCATATGCAATGTTAGGTATGATAAAAAGAAATATTAAACATAGGAGCAAGGAAGTGATAGTCAAACTGTATACAGCATTAGTTAGACATAGATTGGTGTATTGTGTACAGGTGTGGAGTCCTTATCATAGAAGAGATATAAACATGCTGGAAAGGATACAAAGAAGAGCGACAAAACTGATAATGGGATTCCAGAATTACAGTTTTGAGGAAACGCTAGGAAAAATTGGTCTAAAGTCTCTAGAAAAGAACCAGATTTCGAGGTGACTTAATACAGGTTTACAAGATAATCACAGAAAAAGTAAAATTAGACTATAACAATTTAAAAAAAAAAAAATACAACCAACCACAAGAACAAGAAGGCAGAGCTACAAATTAAATAAAGAAAGGTCCAGATCGGATGTTAGAAAATATTTTTTTAGTCAGAGAGTGGTGAATGCTTGGAATGCATTGCCCAAGGAAGTAGTGGAGGCAGGAACAGTTAATGCATTTTTTTTTTTTTTTTTTTTTTTCGTTCGCCTTATTTTTCTCTAATCCCCAAGGCGGTGTGCGTTGCACTGTGTTTTTATTTTGCGCCTGTCGGCCCAGTGCATCCGACTTCAGCACGCATTTTTATGTAAGGGTCTGCTTCCTCCTGCATTTTCTAAGGGTTTGCTTCCCCGGGGTAACGGCCGGTGCTGTGATGGGGATCGAACCCAGCACCTTCGGGTCGTGAGCCGTGCCACTTAACCACTAGGCCACGTTAATGCATTTAAGAATAGATTGGATGCACATAGCTTTTTGAGCACGGTATTGCAAATGTAACTGGTTGTATACAGACTCTGATGAGTCTTCTAAGCCAGTAAGTATAAAGCCTTTAAGTTGAGATAAGTTATCCTCCGTCCTCTTTTCCTCATCTTGTTCGTCTTCTATTGTTCCTTTCCTCTTCCTAATCATCAACGTTATTACCTACCTTATTAAAGTAGACAAAAAAAGATTCGGCCCTGCTGTCGGCGATAGAGTGTTAAGAGGCTTCACTGTGCTGGGTAACAAATAATAGATAAAGGACATATGGACATCTAAAAAGTATACAGCTGCATTGGAACAACAATGTTCAGTCTACACCTGTAGATAAAAACAAAATACAAAGGGCCTAAATTACGAGACGTAAAATGGTAAAATAGAGACATGGATAAAGCAGTTACGAATCACCATCAACGAAACAAAAATCCCTTACCCAAAATCTTCTGCTTATCTCCCAAAACCCCAAGGTGTGATCTTCAAAGTAAATGAATGGCTAGACGCTCCCGGTAGACAAGTCCAACTGATCTAGGAATAACAATAGACAAGACAAAGCCAGACCCAAAAACATTTAGCAATGATAAGAAGAGAATGAACGTAATGGTACAAATGGAAGGCTAAACATTGGAAACTGACTTGCGAATCCTGAAGAAACTGTACACAGGTTATGTGAAACCAGTGCTAGACTACAGGACAGCTATGTGGTGCATATTTGGTTCTGTTCGCTTTGTGGCGTGTGCCTTTCAGTGTTAGGTTATGAAGATAATTCTTGACCGGGCCCTAGTAAGTGCTTATGCCTTTCAGCGTCAGGTTATGAAGAGGTTTCTTGACCGGGTCCTAGTATGTGCTTGTGCCTTTCAGCGTCAGGTTATGAAGAGGTTTCTTGACCGGGCCATATTATGTTCTTGTGCCTTTCAGCGTCAGGTTATGAAGAGGTTTCTTGACCGGGCCCTAGTATGTTCTTGTGCCTTTCAGCGTCAGGTTATGAAAAGGTTTCTTGACCGGGTCCTAGTATGTGCTTGTGCCTTTCAGCGTCAGGTTATGAAGAGGTTTCTTGCCCGGGCCCTAGTATGTGCTTCGTACACAGCGAGCTATACTGCTTCTGTTATTTCTGTTATCCATCTTTTGCTTGGTCGTTCGTTGGTTTTGTATCCATTGTATCTGTATATCATAGCTTTCTAATGGATACAATCTGGTGTTTGACGTGTCACGTGGCCGAACCATTTGGTTTGCTGTCTCTTGATGAGGTCTGGCACTAGTGTTGTACCTACTTGTCTCCTAATATCTTCGTTTCTGTTTCTATCAATTCTGGTTACTCCAAACATTCTGTAGAGGCATTTCATCTCTGTTATTACAATGTTTCTTTTATCTTTATTTGTTAATGTCCAATTCTGTCACTGATAGCACAATGTGGGTAGGAATATTGTGCTGTATAGCGTTCTTTTTGTATCCATTGTCTCGTGTTTATATTGTAATATCGGGGACATTTGTCCAATGATTTGACTTGCTTTATTACATGTCTTAAATTTTAATGTTTCTATTACCATTTCCTGCGATTATGTTACCGAGGTATGTGAAATTTTCCACCAGTTTTACTTGTTGGTTTTTGAATGAATATTGCTGTTTATATTTCTTCTCTTGCATCCATCTTAACTTCGGTTTTCACAATGTTGATTTTCATACTGTAATCCGAACTAACCTCATTAAAATTGTATGGTCTATAAAAACCAAAAATAAACTAAAAAAAAAACAACTCTAAAAATGAATACAATATTTAACAAAGGTAAACGATCTTCACTGAAATTATGAGGACACCACGAATAAGTACGAGGCGTGTTCAAACTAAACCGGACCAAGTTGCAACAACTAAATATACGCACGATGCCAATGATGAGGTCACTACTGGAGTAAACAGCACATACCAACCGTCAAGTTTGCTAAACGTCATTATCCTCCTACTCATAGTTTCCTCAGCAGACCGTTGAAAACATAGCAGGTATGATACGGAATCCGGCCAGAGTTGATCAGCGAAGTGTGATTCGGTTTCTAACATCTGAAGGATGTCGACCAGTTGACATTCATCGCAGAATGCAGACAGTGTTTGATGGCAAAAGTGTGTCGAAGACAACAGTGAAGAACTGGACAACGAGGTTAAAAAAAGGACGTGAGTTAACGAAAGATCTTCCGAGACCAGGTCAGGCACATATTGTTGCGTTAACTCACGTCCTTCTTTAAACATCGTTGTCCAGTTCGTCACTGTTGTCTTCGACACACTTTTTGTCACCATACACTGTCTGCATTCTGTGATGAATGTCAACTGGTCGACATCCTTCAGCTGTTAGAAACCGAATCACCGCTCGCTGATCAACTCTGGCCGGATTCCGTATCACACCCGGTATATTTTCAACGGTCTGCTGAGGAAACTATGAGTCGGAGGAGAATGAAATTTTGCAAACTTGACGAATGGAATGTGCTGTTTACAGCAAGAGGTGACGTCACCATGTGCATTGTACGAATTTTCACTTGTTGCAGTTTGGTCCGGTTTAATTTGAGCACGCTTCATACAATGGAGAACATTACAAGAATCGAAACTGTGGAGAAAGTACGCTCGAAACCAAAAACCACTACAGCAGGGGGATATGTTCAAACGAATGCCAGATCAGCCAATATATGACAGGTTAAATCGCATGGGAACAGAAGATTAAAGAAAAAACACTTCACATCAAGAACAAAACATCTGACCAGAGCAGACCTAATCATGAAAAAGGGACAAGAAATCTAAAACAAACATTCCAAATTTTATCTGAGAAAAATGCAAAATTGCATGTGATGGTAGAGCAATAAAGGGAATAGACAAGAAGGTATAGCAGACATGCCAGATAGCTTAATTGTTGTTTTATTTGAGCTGTCTGTGCAGTTTGCTCGAGATGAGGTGGCAGGACAAAGTTCCTAACTGACAATCTATGTAATTCTAACATCCATACACTACTGAATTTGGCTTAGCTACGCAGAACGGGATTGGTCATTCGCATGCCAGATAAGCGCATTCCCAAGCAGCTGTTATACGGTGATCTGAAAACAACAGACGCTCACTGGTAGGGTGAGGACACAGAAGTAACACAACATAGACTCATGTCATCTCCTGAGAGATGCTTGAACAAGACCATACCACCTGGTGAGCTAGTATCACAGTAGGTGCTCAGATCGCAGAGTGTACAGCTATCATGTAGGCTCAGCTAAGGTGTGCTGTCAGAAAAAAAAATACTCACAAGGATTCCACAGCCGGCTACCCGCATGGGTGCCCTGATTGTGGGCAGGGTGTGCCGTTCCGGGATTGGTCTTTACAGTCATCAGAGAACACCACGCAGCAATATTCTGATGATGTCGACATCCTTGCTTGCGGTGGGCAACTATTATTTTTATTATTATTATTATTATTATTACTATTATTAAAAAAAGAAGGAAACAGATTTAGTAAGGACTATGATCACTGAAAAATATATTAGTAGAGTTTACGGTCAAGAAACATGGACACATGGATATACAGCTGATTCAGCTAACAAATCCACATCCAATGGAGGTGGAGGGATCTATTACAGAATAAGGAACGGAGAAGAGACACTGTTTCTACTATCAACGGGAACATACTCGAATAACTTCCGTAGGGAAAGACAGGGGAAGTAAGTTGTGGTGTTCAGGACAGGGGAAGTAAGTTGTGGTGTTCAGGACAGGGGAAGTAAGTTGTGGTGTTCAGGACAGGGGAAGTAAGTTGTGGTGTTCAGGACAGGGGAAGTAAGTTGTGGTGTTCAGGACAGGGGAAGTAAGTTGTGGTGTTCAGGACAGGGGAAGTAAGTTGTGTTGTTCAGGACATGCGAAGTAAGTTGTGGTGTTCAGGACATGCGAAGTAAGTTGTGGTGTTCAGGACACGCGAAGTAAGTTGTGGTGTTCAGGACAGGGGAAGTAAGTTGTGGTGTTCAGGACATGGGAAGTAAGTTGTGGTGTTCAGGACAGGGGAAGTAAGTTGTGTTGTTCAGGACATGCGAAGTAAGTTGTGGTGTTCAGGACATGCGAAGTAAGTTGTGGTGTTCAGGACAGGGGAAGTAAGTTGTGGTGTTCAGGACAGGGGGAGTAAGTTGTGGTGTCCAGTGAAGTAAGTTGTGTTGTCCAGGACAGGGGAAGTAAGAAAGGTGTCCATCTAAATCACCAGTATAAATTGGTAGGCAAGACACACGCAATTGAGATACTTGATGCTTGTTATGGAATGGCAACGCTTTCAATGGGTGAGCAATATACATAATGCAAAACTTTGAAGTTCGTTGTGGTGGGATCAAAGATGCAGCAGTTGTAACAGTTCCAGTCAAAGCATAGGCGTTAAGGGCAGGGATTATAGGGTCGGCGACTCTGAGAACAAAGGTACCTGAATGTGTGCCAATGTCACTCACCGTCTGGACACTAAACCAACAAAGGAAAACGAGAGGTTGAGGTGAAGAATGTGTCTTGTACAGGTAGGGGTCAGGAGCTGACCACGCTGGCGTTCCGATCTGGGTAGTGGGATGGTTTGAGGCAGACAGTTACAGACAGAGGCCATCAGCTCTTGCTGCGACATTTTAAAGTGACAGGAATTCGGAGTGATTCGTTCCAATAACAACTAAGTGGAGGTAGATCCAAACTATAGTGATGGCTGACTCAGACTACCTACAGAAAACCATTGGAGATCCCTGATACTGCTTGAGACTATATAATACTAGGCAAAGTTTAACTCAAGCACACTTGTCATGGAGAGATAGAGAGAGAGAGAGAGAGAGAGAGAGAGAGAGAGAGAGAGATAGAGATAGAGAGACTGATAATTTAACTAGAAGATTGTTTAGCTCACTGACTTTATAGAAGAGCGATTGTTAGTCTGCTGCTAGTTTAGCAGACTGTTTTACGAATGTTAGAGAGATGGAATGAATTGCAGGTTGACTAAACCAGCATTGCCCTTTGAGTCTTGACCAGTAATGTGTGTGTTTGGCACCCATTTACTAGAAGAGATCTGGATGCGTGTGTGGTGTGTTCGGGACACCGAGGGAACGATGTATGTTCTGGAGTGTGTGTATACGCAGATCCATTGAGTGTGTGATCACATGTGAGTATACGCTGAACCGATTGAATGTGAAATGTCAAGTACACCTGACTGAAGGGATCTGAATATATAATATGAAAATTACCTACCTGAGAAGATCTGAGTGTCAGTGAATTCACAGAATACGATCGTGAAGACGAGTTTGTGAGAGTATGGTGAGTGTCCAAATAAGGGGAGATGAGTGTGGCTGCTAAAACTGGGTTGGATTAGTTGGGGGAAATATTCAAAAACTAATGCTCACAACCTCCGAAGTAATTAATAACTATTAATATCACATGGTTATTGTTGTTATGATTGTTCTGTTTTGTTGGTTTTAGTGAAGTTAATAAATACAGAGTATTACCTGTCGTTTGATATGTTATTTGCTGTGTGTGGTCTTGAATGATGTGGATGCATGTGGTAACAATCTAGATAGAAAAACCCCAGTAAAAACCTGGACTTTTAGCACGCAGTGAATAGTCAGTCACCCATAACGGACAAAGACACTATTACGATTCGAAGTGGCTTAAGTGCAGTCTGGTAAAGAGATTATGGATCAAATAGGGAAGATTGACACACAATGAAAATGAAAGCCATATAGTCCTGCTTACAGATGCTCTCGCCGTAGTCACAGCGCTAAAAAGCCAGAAAAACAATGAGCTTAATGACTTAAGAGCAGCACTCTGCAAACTGTGCCAGCAGTCCGCACCAAAAAGGGTAGTGGTACAGTGGGTCCCATCACACCGCAACATCCAAGGCAACGAGGAGGCAGACAGACTGGCAAAAGAAGGCGCAAGACTACCACAAACAGAAACCAGTATGACGTACGAAGAGTCAAAACGGCTTATTAAAGCCAGATACATGAACAAATGGGAAACCGAACATACTGGTTACACCAAAAACGATGCCTATTACTAGTTAAACCGAAGAGAGCAGGTCGTTGTCTTCAGACTTCGCACTGGCCACAATAGACTGAGGTACCACCTTTTCAACAAATTGAAGATAGGTGGTACCGACGAATGCTCGTGCGGTACTGGTAAAATGACCGCTGAACATCTGCTGCAGAACTGCCTGACATACGAGGATCAGAGAGAGCAGATGTGGCCATCACCAGTGGAACTGCAAGACCAGCTCTATGGCAGTGGCGACAGCCTCAGGATGACCGCTGAATGGTTACTGTCTGACTGCGTACGAAGAAGAAGAAGAAACGAAGAAGAAGAAGAAGAAGAAGAAGAAGAAGAAGAGGAAGAAGAAAAAGAAGAAGAAGAAGAAGAAGAAGAAAAAGAAAAAGAAGAAGAAGAAGAAGAAGAAGAAGAAAAAGAAAAAAGAAGAAGAAGAAGAAGAAGAAGAAGAAGAAAAAGAAAAAGAAGAAGAAGAAGAAGAAGAAGAAGAAGAAGAAGAAGAAGAAGAAGAAGAAGAAGAAGAAGAAAAAGAAGAAGAAGAAGAAGAAGAAAAAGAAAAAGAAGAACAAGAAAAAGAAGAAGAAGAAGAAGAAAAAGAAGAAGAAGAAGAAGAAGAAGAAGAAGAAGAAGAAGAAAAAGAAAAAGAAGAAGAAGAAGAAGAAAAGGGAAGATAATGTCAGTCACAAAAGTGCCTTGCTGAAACCAGATGTATCTGGCCGAAAGACGCAGATATCGCAGCCTCGTTGTAAACTAGGACGCAACATAACAACGTCCTTTTCAGGACGAAAGCCGAAGACGAAAAATTTTCGTGGAGCAAAATGTGTGAACGAGAAGACACAACAGGAGTGTGTATATCAATTAAGTTAAAAGAACTATCCTTTTTCATACCCTTCTACCTTTTCTGAAGGGGAACTGAGCCGCTAGTCCAGTCAGGCACAATATACTGACAAAGACAAATATCTCGCTTCGTCGTAGCGTTCCCTGAATTCAGGCGGTTGTCAAGGCAGTCTGGCTGATGAGATGTGGATCGACATGATCCCTGTAGTAGTGAGAGTCATGCAGATAAAGCCAAGCATTTCACAACCACATGGGGGACCTCGGTCTACCTTCATCAGCACGCTCGGGATGTGAGGAAACGTACTGCAAATGTCCTTTTCAGGACACACAAGAGGGTAAACTTACTCATTGTGGGTATTGGACATAAACATCAACAACAACATTATTATTTGAAACAGACTTGGTACCTTAGATCAGCCGGGATGACGGTGACATCGACTCCTCGTAAACACATCCTAACATACTTCTTTACGCCACTGCAGCTTTATATCATAAATTGCTAATCTAATAACAACATTAGGCAAAACGAATTTCCTATTTTTGATTTGCTCAATATAAAAAAGATAAATCGACAATGTCGCAGAATAACCAGAGAAGGCAACTATTCTATAACACAAGAGTTGTTTGTAAAGATACATATACATATAAAATGAAATAAGTTAATAGAGAAGTTTCAAACAAAGAGTTTGGCATGAAAATAAACAAGTTCAAAACAAAGTCTTTGGTAATAGCCAAGAAATATAATAAATTAATATAATCGTCAATGGAGAACTAATCGAACAAGTACATCATTTGTAAATGGAATCCATCAAAGAAGATGATCGCAATGCGATTGATGTTAAGATCAGAATTGCGTTGTCATAAAAAGCCTTCAGTAATATATATATATATATATATATTCAAAGGCGTCTCAGTCTTTGCAGACCACACGCGTGGCACCCTTTGAGTAGCCTCTTCAGGGCGCAAGTCTGGGCCCTGAATATGGTGACCCTGGGCTGCCCAAACTGCAGGATCCCCCTCTCGGCCTCGCTGGTGTAATCCAAAAGAATGCAAAGCATGACAATTTGACACCAGCTCAGCTGCAGGAGCTGACGGAATGGGTTCGCAATTTTGAAACCATCCGCTTAAGGTGCTACGACTCCCAATTTCCTGTTTGGGTTTACTCCCGTAGCCCTACCCTCTCCCGAGGTTTCCACAATTCAGTGGAGTCGTTGCCCGCAGATGCTAGTTACTCGAGACATCCGATGATACTCTCATCGTCCTAAAACTAGCCAGCACTCGCTGGCACTGGTGGGTTTAAAATCAAAGTTCCTCCTCTCCTAGGCGAACTGCCTGAACAGGCTAACGAGCGCCGTCTACCCGGGTATAGAGTCAGAGTTTCTCTTCTCTTAGATTGACTGCCAGCCAAGGTTAATGAGCGCAATCTGCCCGTCCAATAATACCGCGGGGCACTCGGTCGTGCCCCAAACCAGGCTCCGTAATATATATATGTACATACATCATCTTCAGGTTGATCAGTCAGAAAATTAGAAATAGTCAGCATGGGTTTACCAGAGGGAGATCATGCTTAACAAATCTATTAGAATTCATGGAGGAGGTTACCAAAATGTTAGATAAAGGGGAGCCAGTGGATGTTATTTATCTGGATTTTGCAAAGGCCTTTGATAGAGTACCTCATCAAAGATTATTTCGAAAATTAAAATCACATGGAACAGGTGGGGAAGTTGCCAAATGGATTGAAAATTGGTTAACGGAAAGAAGGCAAAGGGTGGGTATAAATAATGAGTACTCTGAGTGGTGTGAAGTGAAAAGTGGAGTGCCACAGGGCTCGGTTTTGGGACCAATTTTATTCTTGATATATATAAATGATTTGGACATAGGTATGGGATCCATTATTGCAAAATTTGCTGATGACACGAAACTATGCAGTAGTGTCTCATCTAAAGCAAAAGTGGATATATTGAGGTCGGATTTAGATAAAATTCGAGAATGGTCTGTAATCTGGCAAATGGAGTTTAATGTAGATAAATGTACAGTCATCCACATAGGTAGATCCAATATGGAACATAATTACAGAATGGGAGAGAACAATATTAGAAAGATAGATAAAGAAAGGGACTTAGGGGTTATAATAGATCATACATGTAAAATGAGGGAGCAAGTTAAGGTAGCAGTGAAAAAGGCAAATGCAATGTTAGGTATGATCAAAAGAAATACTAAACATAGGAGCAAGGAAGTGATAGTCAAACTGTATAAAGCATTAGTTAGACCTAGATTGGAGTACTGTGTACAGGTGTGGAGTCCTTATCAGAGAGAGGATATAGACATGCTGGAGAGAATACAAAAAAGAGCGACAAAGCTGATAGTGGGATTCCAGAATTAAAGTTATGAAGAAAGATTAAAAATAACTGGCCGTCAGTGTCTAGAAGAGAGAAGCATTCGTGGTGACTTAATACAGGTGTATAAGATGATCAGAGGAATGGATAAAGTAGACTATAACAAGTGTTTTAAAGTACAACCACCAACAAGAACAAGAGGGCACAGCTACAAGTTGACTAAGGAGAGGTCCAGATTAAATATTAGGAAGTATTTCTTTAGCCAGAGAGTAGTGAATGCTTGGAATGCATTGCCAAGTGAGGTGGTGGAGGCTGGGACGGTCAATACATTTAAGAACAGATTGGATGCGTACAGCTTCTAGAGGAAGGTGTTGTAAATGGAACTGGTTGTATATAGACTCTGCAGAGTCTTCTAAACCAGTATAAAGACGTTAAGTTAAGTTAAGTAAGGTTGTCTGAGTATGTCTGTCCATTTGACCCTATCTCTAGAGTATCTGTCCTAAGACTGGTTGTAAGGTTGTTTGAGTATGTCTTTGCTTTCCATTAATATATATATATGTCACGTTAGGTCAGGTCAGGTCATCCCGTAACCGGAGAGGTGTTTGGGGGTACTCATGAAGACACCCCCACAAACCCCTGCACCTCTCTGTGTATGTACGTATTTATTTGTGTAGGTACGTGTATGTATGACTATATGTATGTATGTAAAGTGCAAGGTAGCATGTCACGTACAGAATGTCGCTTCTTACAAATACCTATTTGGCTGTCATAAGTTTCTTGTCAGGTGTGCAGTATGGAATGTTGTCATTATGTTCTGCGG
Source organism: Ariolimax columbianus (assembly GCA_036924085.1). Classification (NCBI taxonomy): domain Eukaryota; kingdom Metazoa; phylum Mollusca; class Gastropoda; order Stylommatophora; family Arionidae; genus Ariolimax; species Ariolimax columbianus. Next base: position 23,957,846 of record JAVGWX010000024.1, read on the forward strand.
AAACGCGATCGCACCAGGAAAAAAAACACTTGTGTTTCTAAAACTAGGCACGGTGGTATTCGCACCCGGTGCGTTGAGATTTTGAAAGGACGTTTCACACCTAGGCTAAGGTGCCTCACTTTTATTTGTATAAGTGTGTGTGAACATTTATATCATCATCATCATGTAGCTGGTCCTTTAAAGAACGTCGCTCCCATCACAGTCTGTCTGAAAGAAACTCTTTCCCTTGCCAAAACTCTAGCCTCCGCAACAGTCATACCCAGGCATGCCTGGATACCTTGGTACCATCCTCTTCTTGGTCTATCCCTTCCTCTTCTTGGTCTACCCCTTCCTCTTTTGCCTGGCACCATACCTTCCATCACTGTTCTCTCAAGACCGTTGTGTCTCTTGATGTGACCAAAGTGTTTGCATTTTCTAGCCAAAATGGAATTGATAAACCAGTTCTCCTCAATGCTCAACTCTTGCCGAATGTCTACATTTGTTGTTTTCTCTGTCCATGGTATTCTTAGGATCTTTCTGTAACATTTTGACTCGAATGAATCGATTCTTTGTCTGAAAGTTTTGGTAATCGTCCATGATTCGCAGCCATAAGATGCCACATGAAATATTCAGGCTCTTAAGACTTTTACTTTTATCGTTTTGTTGGTGCCCTGCCATAATTTCTTCAGGCTGTCCAGTCTCTGCATTGCCATAGCTAGTCTTCTTCTGATTTCTTTCGAGCAGTCGCCATTTTTGTCAATTCTGGAGCCCAGATATTCAAAATGTGTAACCTGATCTATTTCCTCACCACCCACTGTAAATTTATGCTGACATTGTGTTTTATCGGTGGTCATTATCTTTTGGTTTTTTTTATGTTTACAAACAGGTTTTGATCGTTACTATGCTCATTTATGGTTGAAAGTAGCTGCTCTAGCTCTTCTGCACTTCTTGATAGTATCACTGTGTCGTCTGCGTATCGTAACTCTGGAATTTCGTACCCGCCAATCGTAAGTGGGTGGAAACATTTTTATATATGTGTGTGTGTGTGCGTGCGTGCGTGCGTGTGTGTAGATAGGTAGGTAGGTAGGTAGGTAGGTAGGCAGGTAGGCAGGCAGGCAGGTAGGTAGGCAGGCAGGCAGGCAGGCAGGCAGGTAGGCAGGTAGGTAGGTGGGTAGGTAGGTACGTACGTACGTATGTATGTATGTATGTATGTATGTATGTATGTATATGAGTGTTTGTGAATATTAATATAATTGTAAGCGTTGCTCTCCTACAGTCTCGGGTTGTTTGTACGTAGCTTGGACGACGGCAGGTGTGACATACAAGTTTAGACCAGATGCTAGACGCTGCAAGTATGACGTATCAACCAGCGCCAAAGCTAACACATCCCTATATCAGTCTCGCGACGTAACATAAATATATACACAGTATTTTCCTACCGACTATACGCTACCTTAGCCAAACTTAAGGCATGTATGGGGCTCGTGTCAGTACAATCTTCGAATGCGAAATGAGATTTCTTAGAATGGCTGCCGGCGTTACCAGAGGAAAGAGGTGGCGAATTAAGAACCTTCGCAAATTGGCTGCTTCTATCCCCTTACTTGAATACTTGCCCAGACAGAAGATGTGATGGTTCGGTCATCTCATGGGAATGTTCCATGATGTACTAACCTCGCGGGGATACAATGTCAGACTGTCTGGGTTATTTTTTTTAACTAGGAGGCAGCCAAGGGATGTATGAATAAACGAGGAAGGTGTTTTCAGGCTTGAGATATCGGCGTTAAACATTATACTTCTGGTTCGAGGATTTGGTTTAAGTCTACATACTGCCCTGTACAGGTGAGAACTACCTACGGCCCTGTACAGGTGAGCAAATTGATGAAAATGTATCTCACATTATGTAGCCAATGAACTCTCAAGACGTTAGGTTCGTTTCGGTGGCATGGTGGTAGCATCAGCAAACAAAGTCCTCAATAACAGACGGGCAGATCGGCAGGCAGGCTGGCTGGCAGGCAATCTGACAGGCAGGTAGACAGGCAGACAGGTATACAGTCAGGCAGACAGGTGGACAGGCAGACAGGTAGACAGACAGACCCAGATAGCTGGACAGGCAGGCAGACAGACATGCACACAGGCAGACAGAAAGGTGGACAGGCGGACAGGCAGACAAACGGACAGTCAAACAGGCAGACAGAGGGACAGGCAGGCAGGCATATAGCTGGACAGGTAGGCAGACATGCATGCAGACAGATATATATGTGGATAGGCGGGCAGGCAGGGAGAGGAACAGGCAAGCAGACAGGCAGGCAGACACAGACAATCAGACAGACAGACGGACACACATGCAAACAGCCCGATAGATTACAGATTGATAGATGTGTGTGTGACCTGTGTGTCTATGTATGTCTGTGTGCGTCTGTCTGTCTGTATGTGTGCTTGTGTGCATCTGTGTATGTTTTTGTGTTTCTGTGTGTGTCCGTGTCTTTATGTACATGTATGTGTGTATCTGTCTGTATTTTTGTGCGTCCGTGCGTGCGTGAATCTATGCATTAATGCATGCATGTGTGTATGTGTGTAGGTGTGTACATGTGTGTAGGTGTGCATGCGTGTATGTATGTGTGTATATATGTGTGTACATAAATATCTAAATGTCCTAATCTAGTTGTCTTTTGTTCACTTCTTGTCCAAAATGTATCCTCTCCCCAGGTTTACCAAAACTCCATGAAGAATACATGGCAAAATAGAGGTACTATAGATAGTTTCGCCTACCTGGAAGGAGGCACGACCTGCATGTTTGAATACATGAATTCCACGTATTCCAAATTCAGATCAGGTCAGGTCATCCCGTAACCGGTTAGGTCGTTGGGGCACACATGAAGACATCCTCACAACAACACGCCACCCTTCTCTGTCAGCGGCCGCTGCCTGTGCTTCTTCTGGTCGGAGATTGGTCCATTATTTTATGTTGTCCTCTCACCTCTTTTTGGGACGGCCTCTTCGTCTGCCTTGCACCTTCCCGTGGAAGATCGTATTTGCAAGACCATTTGATCTCGATATTTGACCGTACAATGCGGTTTTCTTCTTTTGATAGCTGCCAAGAGGTCTTCAAAAGGCCATATTGCTGTTGTAATTATATCTCGTATTACCTCATTTGTAACTCGATCTTTGTATGTGGCCTTTAAAAGTCTACGGAAACATCTCATCTCTAAGGCCTGTATCCTTCGCTGAAGATCAACTGTAACTATCCATGTCTCACAAGCATAGAGGAATATTGACAGGACCAGTGTACGCATTAATCTAATTTTCGTGCAAAGTGCTAACCGTTTATCTTGTCATATTTTGTTAAGCCGTGCAAGCGCCGCTATTGTCTGTTCTATTCTGGTCAACACTTCACATTTTGATACTTCATCACTGACAATCGACCCAAGATATTTAAAACGGTCAACCACTTCGAGTTCCTGACCGTTAGCGTTCATCCTGCTGTTTAAGCCCTCGGCGATGTTGGTCATTAATTTTGTCTTTCCAGCGTTTCAAATTCTAAATTATTTTACAGTATTTACAGTTTACACTTTATTTACAGTTTGGAAGAAGTGGACTACCTTTAGTTATTTGAGCGGCACAGTGGACCCATCAGAAGGTACAGATGCAGTTATAAGGATCAGGATTGAAAAGGCACGAGGGGAATTCCAGACTGAAAACAACATAGGGAAATCCAGGGAAATTTAGATTCACACCAAAGTGTTGATGTTTGGTAGGGGAACATGGAGAACGACCAAGGTTACACAACCAAGACCCCATTCCTTTGTTAACAGATGCCTAGGAAGGAAAAGAAGGGGACCGCGTAGCGCAGTGGTTTCGTATCTGAGTGGTTCTGGGTTCATTCACCAGTTGAGGTGGAAATGTTTTTTCAGACTGCAACGGCTCCCGGGTCGACCCAGCCTTAAATGGGAACCGGTTCAGTCCGGGGAGTAAAAGCGGCTACCGCCCTCATATAGCCGAGCCTTTGAAATTTGAGATCACTAACACCTCACACCCGTAAGGCAATAATGCTAAGGGTTACTTTACTTTACCTTTTTTAAGAAGGAAAATGGGCATACAGTGGCAGGACATGGTGAGGAATGAAGACTTGTGGTAAAGGAGCCAATAACAGCCATTGGAACAACACTTTAAGAGAAGAAAATGAGGCTGGATAGAAAGTACGCTGCGGATGGCACGTCCAATATAACCAAACAGATTCTTTCATATAATTCTCAAGGGAAAAGAGAGAGAAAAAATACACGAAAAGAATGTGAGAAGGGACTAAGAAATGGTTATGTATAGAGAGATGCAGAAGTAGCAGTCCAGAAACGGACATGCTTGGCAGGATGTTCTCAGTGGCTTATGTTCCGAGAGAGGCAACGGGCTCTGATTGATTGATTTAATTATTGATTGATTGATTGTTTGATTGAATTACTGATTGACTAATTGAACTATTGATTGATTGATTGTTTGATTGAATTACTGATTGATTGATTTAATTATTGATTGATTGATTGTTCGATCCAATTATTGATTTCTTGATTGAATTGTTGATTGATTGATTGATTGGTTGAATTATTGATTGATTAATTGATTGAATTATTCATTGCTTGATTGTTCGATTGAATTATTGATTGATTGATTTAATCATTGATTGATTGCTTGAATTATTGATTGATTGCTTGAACTTGAGCTGTAATTAAACTAATTGGTATATTTAGAGATTCATTAGAACAGTAAACGAATGTCGCTTGTTGCAAAAAAATCAGTCTAGAACACAGTGATTGCGTCAGAGAATCAGGATTGTTCATAATACATTGATTCTTTCTCAGAAAATCCTTCAATTTATGTATGCCCTCGCTTTTGTCAATGTTTCGTTTGCCTTACTACCTACACGGTAACCACCCACACGATTGAGATCGCCTGTGTGTTAAATTGGACCAGTGTTCTGAAGTCAACGCCAATTGTAGAACTTGAAAAGATTACAAATCTACAATCCATGACCGACAGAAGAGACTGCAGAGCCCAGCAACAAGCAGAGAAACTCGGAATACTGAGAGACCATCCAATGCAACAGACACTAAATAGATTTGGAAAAGGAAAACTAAAGCGGAGAAACTTTGCAGAAATAGCCAAAGCAAAGATGAGCGAAGACCCTTTGAACACCATAACAACACCAAAGCCAATCCCTACTGTACGCAAATCCACATGGAAGCAGAATATCATTCCGGAGGTGGTAGAATATACCAGGTATTGGAAACAAGAAAAGCCAGACTGATCAATAATGGAGAGACATAACCCTGAGATACATAGCGGAAAACTACTCAAGCATGGACTGGACCCATGCATACACCGACGGTTCTGTAACAAACACAACACAGAATGGAGGGACAGGGGTAGTCCTGAGCCTACCAAATGGTAGAAAAGTAACACTATCAGTGGCAACTAGAAATTCTCAAGCAATTTCAGAGCGGATGCAGAGGCACTGAGGGCTGCAGTAGAAGCAATGCTGACAGGCGAAAGCAACGAAAGCCAGATAGTCATGTTTACAATTTCCCTTGCCGTGGTTACAGCACTAAAAAGCCAGAAAAATACTGAACTTAATGATTTAAGAGCAGAACTCTGTCAACTATGCCAGCAGTCCGCACCAAAAAGAGTAGTGGTACAGTGGGTTCCATTCCACTGTAACATCCAAGGCAACGAGGAGACAGACAGACTAGCAATAGAAGGTGTAAGACTACCACAACCAGATTCTAGTGTGACCTACGAAGAGTCCAAAAGGTTTATTAGGGCCAGATACATGGCCAAATGGGAAACAGAACATACTGGCTACACAAAAAATTATGCCTACTACCAGTTGAACAGTAGAGAGCAGGTCGTGGTCTTCAGACTCCGCACAGGCCACAACAGACTGAGGTACCATCTATTCAATAAATTGAAGATAGATGGCACTGACGAATGCACCTGTGGCACAGGGAAAATGACCAACACTAGACAAGCTCTATGGCAGTGTCGACAGCCTCAGGATGACAGCTGCTTTCTTCGAACAAATTCAAGTTGACGTCTGACAGCGTACGAAGTAGAAGAAGAAGGACCAATGTCCATACATCTATTGTACTGTCATTGAGGTTTTACAACGGGTAGAGTCTGGATTTGTATTTACTGCTGCTCTCTCTATCTGTGTGTGTGTGTGTGTGTGTCAGTCTGTCTCCCATTTATCCCTCTATCTATCTATCTATCTATCTATCTATCTATCTATCTATCTATCTATCTATCTATCTATCTATCTATCTATCTATCTATCTATCTATCTATCTATCTATATATCTATATATCTATCTCAAATCTTGTTTTTCTTTCTTCAAATAATCAATATAAATCTTTCCATTACTTTTTTCGAGCAATTCAAATGTTTCTCTATAAGCCTGCATGTGTTCAGACAATCAGAAGATCCAACCATTGGCCTAACAAATGATTCATTTATGAATTCAACCACTAACTCATATGTCTATCCATCAATCCATTGATAACCTTCGTATATCAATGTGCAAGTGCCTGTGTGCGTATGTCTGTGTGTATGTCTGTGTGTACGTATGTGGGTATGTATGTGTGTGTATGTCTGTGTGTGTCTGTCTGTGTGTGTATGTCTGTGTGTGTATGTCTGTGTGTGTATATCTGGGTGTGTATGTCTGTGTGTGTATGTCTGTGTGTATGTCTGTGTGTGTATGTCTTGGTGTGTATGTGTGTGTATGTCTGTGTGTGTATGTCTGTGTGTGTGTGTCTGTGTGTATGTCTGTGTGTGTATATCTCTGTGTATATGTGTGTGTATGTCTGTGTGTGTATGTATGTCTGTGTGTGTATGTCTGTGTGTATGTCTGTGTGTGTATGTCCGGGTGTGTATGTCTGTTTGTGTATGTCTGTGCGTGTATGCCTGTGTGTGTATGTCTGGGTATGTATGTATGGGTGTGTATGTCTGTGTGTGTAAGTCTGTGTGTGTATGTGTGTGTGTCTGTGTGTATGTATGTCTGAACGTATATATGTGTGTGTGTCTGTGTGTGTGTGTCTGTGTGTGTGTGTGTCTGTGTGTGTCTGTGTGTGTATGTATGTCTGTGTGTCTGTGTGTGTATGTGTGTATGTGTGTGTGTCTGTGTGTGTATGTGTGTGTGTGTATGTATGTGTGTGTGTCTGTGTGTATGTATGTGTCTGTGTCTGTGTGTACATATGTGTATGTGTGTGTATGTGTGTGTGTATGTGTGTATGTGTTTATGTCTGTGTGTGTGTATGTCTGTGTGTGTATGTGTGTGCGCGCGCCTACCAAATCATTCGTCTCTCTTTCATCCTGAACGATAGGACAAAAGAACAACGAAAAAAGAAGATAAAGGAGAACGCAGAATAAAAAGAGAAAAGGCAGAAATATAATAAAATAAGAAAATAAAATCAGGAAAGTCGAACGATAATGAAAAAATTTGTCAAAAGAAAGAAACAGAACTTATAAAATATAATGAAGATGGAAAAAGAAAAATGAAAATAAATTAACGAACAAAGAAACACAATGGAAATATAAACAGAATGAAAAAAGAAATAGAAAACAAAAAATAGAATAAAAAAAGAAATAGAATGAAGAAACAAACAGAATAAATAAAAAAATAAAAAATAAGATACAGAATGAAGAAAGCCACATAAAAAGCAAACAACACAATAAAGATGAAAAAAGAATACAGACATTGAAGAAAGAAGCAGAATAACGAAAGAAACATCAATATTGCAAAATACTAATTCAGAAAGAAAAATAGTGAAGGAAGAAATAGCTTACAAGAAATACAATAAAGAAATAAATAGAGTAAAGACGCAGACAAAATAAAGAATGAAGATCAATGAAAAAATCAATAGAAAACAAGAAAGAAAATAAAGAAAGAAAAAGAGTAAATGAAAAATGAAACAAAATAGAAAACAATAAAGGAAACAAAATAAAACAAGAAATGGAATAAACAAAGACTGAATGCAGAAAGAAACAGATTAAAGAAAAAAATATAGAAACAAAATAAAGAAACAGAATGAAATTATCAAGAAACAAGGCAGCAAGAACAACAGAATGAAACAAATAAAAGGTGTAATGGAAACTACCCATAATGCAGAACGTGACAGAGTAAACAAATAAACAGAATGAAAAAATAGAATGAAGAAAAAAAACAAAATGACAAAAGAAACAGAATAAACAAACAAACATAATCAGAAAATATATACAATGCAGAAATAAACAATGAAGAAATATACAAAATGAAGCAAGAAATAGAAAACAGGAAACAGAATAAAGAAAAAAAAACAGAAGTAAAAAATAAACAGAGAAAGGAAAGAAAGAAAAGAAAGAAAGAAAGATAATAAGAAGGAAAGAAAATAAAGACAGAAAGATGTCAACGAAAGATACGGAATAAAGAAAGAAACCAAGCAAATAAATAACCAGAAGAAAAAAAAAAATAATGAAGAAATAAATAACATAGAGATAGAAACAGAAAACAAGGAATAGAATAAAGCAATAAAAACAGAATTAAGAAAGAAATCGAAAGAGAGAGAAAAAAAACAAAAAAAAGAAATTTAATGAAAAAGGAAAAAAAATGAAAAAATAAAAATAAGTTAGAAGGAAATGGAAAACAACTTGAAAGATAAAAAAAAAGAAAACGACAAAAATAGAACGAAGAAATAAATAGACTGACTGAAAAAATGATCGAAGGCAAAAACAGAATAAAGAAATAAACGCAATGAAGGGAGAAATAGAGTTAAAAAAAAGGAATTAAAAAGTACAGATTATTGTTTCTTCCTCTCTGCAATTCTCTACCAGATGTTTCTTGGCTCTCTACGTTCCTGTCGCCTTTTATCATCGCTTGCGTGCTCGCCATTAGGAGATTTGTGTATGGCCTGATCTCCATTAACTGGATTTGATCATTTCGTGTCATGAAACCTGGTTTGTAAGGCTTCTTCCAGAGTCGATGTGATTGGAATATAAAAAGGTTGCTTTCCGCTCTAGTTTCTGTAATAATCTGTCTTTACGATGAACGCAATCTTGTCCTTCGTTTCCTCTCCGTCCTGTCTATCTTCTCCTAATTTTTCTATTTTTTCCCACTTTCGTTCGTCTTCTTTTCTTTTTTACTTCTTCATGCATTTCTGTTTTCCGTCTTCTTCCTTGCTTCATTAAACTTTCATCTTCTATGATTCTGTTTTCGTCCGGCGACCTACTACTATAATTCACTTGTTCCATCCATCTGTATCTGTCTACGTTAGCTGTTTCCCTTGAGTTAAGTATGTTCCATTTTGCTATTTGAGTCTGTCTTGCAGAACGGTTATAACTTAACTTCTCTATACTGGTTTACAAGACTCTGCAGAGTCTGTATACAACCAATTTATGTAACATTACCTTGATCTAAAAACTACGTATACAATATATTCTTGAATGCATTAATTGACCCTGTCTCCACTATTTCCTGTGGCAATGCATTGCAAGCAGATACCACTATCTGACTAAAACAAATATTTCATATTATCTAATCTTTAATTAGGGGAGGAAGACTAATGTCTGGGCAGACAAAACATACTGATCAGACATGTTAGTCAGGGTCAGGCAAAAAATACTGAACAAGACCCTCACCTCAGCTTCCTATTAGCCCTCCCTAGAAACGAGTTGTTTTCATGGAAGCCTAGCTAACGAGGTGATCCCTGTAGTAGTCAGCAACAAGCAAATGAAGCTAAGCGTAGCACAACCGCCTGGAGGACCCTGGTTACCCTTCATCAGCACGCTCGGGACGTGAGGAAAGCAACCAGCCACTTAACGGCCTTCTCAAAGCGCACAGACGAGGGGCATACTTATTCTGGGCAGACGACGACGACGACGACGACGACAACAACAACAACAACAATCTTTAATTAATTTGTAGCTGTGTTCTCTTGTTCTTGTGGCGGCTGTATTGTGGTTAAAAAAGCTGTTATAGTATAAGTCCGTCTTATAAACCGTAATTAAGTCACCTCGAATTCTTCTTTGTTCCAGACAATGTAGACCCGTCTTTCTGAATCATTCCTCATTACTGTAATCCTACTACAAATTTTCTCTTATGTCATCTATTATTTGTCGCTCGGTCTTCTTCATGCCCTTGAACAAAATGTTCTTGTATTGTCAGCGCGCAGTGGTAGTTAATTCGGTTGCATTCTCATAAGATGACCAAACCGTCGCATTTCCATGCTTCATATGGCTTGGCTTCGTTCTCAATCTCGCGCTACCAAACCCTGAAAGGGCTTAAGTAGCAGAATGTAGTCCAGAGAACGGAATGCGTTGTGTCGTTCTTTACAGCTTGACTGAAATTTTTGCACCTTTCGATCCAGCACATCCGAATTCAGCAACTATTTTTTTGAATATCGGGTTAGCATTCCCTTTTCGATCCCTTCTCCTTAGCCAGTCTGCTCTGCTGCAGTCTGTTATCCAGGATTCCCGCGTGGAGGTGTAGAAGGGTCTTGGCAGCTCTGGTTCACTGCCCCTGACGCTAGCAGTCAGCTGTGGGTCGCTGACCACTGCATCTCTTCACTTCATATGAATTCATCCCAAGAGATCTACTTCTTCTTCTTCTTCGTACGCAGTCAGACAGTAACCATTATTTTTTCGAAAAAAGCGGTGGTCATCCTGAGGCTGTCGACACTGCCATAGAGCTTGTCTTGTGGTTCCACTGGTGATGGCCACATCTGCTCTCTCTGATCCTCGTATGTCGGGAAGTTCTGCAGCAGATGTTCAGCGGTCATTTTACCGGTACCGCACGGGCATTCGTCGGTACCACCTATCTTCAATTTGTTGAATAGGTGGTACCTCAGTCTATTGTGGCCAGTGCGAAGTCTGAAGACAACGACCTGCTCTCTTCTGTTCAACTGGTAATAGGCATCGTTTTTGGTGTAACAAGTATGTTCGGTTTCCCATTTGGTCATGTATCTGGCTTTAATAAGCCGTTATGACTCTTCGTACGTCATACTAGTATCTGGTTGTGGTAGTCTTGCATCTTCTTTTGCCAGTCTGTCTGCCTCCTCGTTGCCTTGGATGTTGCAGTGTGATGGGACCCACTGTACCACTACCATTTTTGGTGCGGACTGCTGGCATAGTTGACAGAGTGCTGCTCTTAAGTCATTAAGCTCAGTGTTTTTCTGGCTTTTTAGCGCTGTGACTATGGCCAGAGCATCTGTAAGCAGGACTGTATGGCTTTCATTTTCTTTATGTGTCATCCCAAGAGATAACTCACCACCTTTATAATGTCAGCATTTCTCATTCTATCTCTCCCTGATAACATTAATGGCATTTCTTAGAAGTTTCATTTCACACGCTGTGATTCTCATCCGTTGTGTCTTCGATTTAGACCAAGCCTGACATCGGTTAGTTATTTAAGAGCAACACATTAATTAAAGATACATTCATGATTTGGGATGAAGGAGGGGGGGGGGGGGGAGATAGGTGGGTAGTTGGACGTCACATATTTGGACAGCACTATTGCTATTTCAGGTGGCACAGAGGCAGACGTAAGGGCTAGAATTGGAAAGGTAAGGATCGTATTTATGTTACTGAATAATATATGGAAATCCATGGATTATGTTCTGTTGATAAGATTCGACGTTACTGCACTTCGGGCACACCAATAGATGCTCCGTCTCTTTCAGTGAATTGCGAAGGTTGTGCTTACTGATGGTTCTTGCAGCTCGTTGATTTTACACACTTCTGCTCTTGCGCTCCTGTCCGCTCGAATTAAAGATCGGCAGTAATTTTTTTTTTTTTTTTGCGTTCGCTTAATCCCCAAGGCGCTGTGGGTTGCACTGTAGTTTTTATTTTGCGCCTGTCGGCCCAGTGCATCCGACTTCAGCATGTATTTATGTAAGGGTCTGCTTCTTCCTTCATTTTCTAAAGGTTTGCTTCCCCGGGGTAACGGCTGGTGACGTGATGGGGATCGAACCCAGCACCTTCGAATTGCGAGCCTTGTCACTTAACCACTAGCCCACGCCGTCCCCTATGAATTGTTGATTCTTGTATTACGGAGCCGCCATCTAAGAGGCTGTAACGGATAGAATTCAAAATATCACTGGTTCGTCAGTATAACCATCATCAGGAGCCGTACCTGTTGGCGCTGGTTACGTTCATTAACCCCCATTCTCTTCTATCACGTGTGTCGATTACCAATTCTGTTGTTGATCTGTAGTCAGTGTTTTGCTCTCCGGCTGTCCAACATCTTCTCTCTCTCTGTCTTCCTATGTCCCTCTTACCTGCTGTCTTTCCCGTTGTCACAACGTGTCCTAAACCGTCTCATCTAATTGTTAGTTTTATTTCCACTTGTGCCGTTGAGCGTCGTGGGTAGCATATGTCGTCTGTCATGCGCCAAGTGCGTTGCGTCGGTTAATGTGAGCCCATGTCGCTGCACAATTGCTATAATGTCATCTATCCATCTGCCTTGCGGTCGCCCCACTTACCCTGGGGCATAACATGCCCGGAAAAGGAGAACTGCCTTATTCTTATCTTTCCAGCAAGTTGTCTTTGTGTCTGTGCCCCCTCGAGTTCTGTATGTCTTTGTGTCTGTGCCCCCTCGAGTTCTGTATGTCTTTGTGTCTGTGCCCCCTCGAGTTCTGTATGTCTTTGTGTCTGTGCCTCCTCGAGTGCTGTATGTCTTTGTGTCTGTGCCCACTCGAGTTCTGTATGTCTTTGTGTCTGTGCCCCCTCGAGTTCTGTATGTCTTTGTGTCTGTGCCCCCTCGAGTTCTGTATGTCTTTGTGTCTGTGCCCCCTCGAGTTCTGTATGTCTTTGTGTCTGTGCCTCCACGAGTGCTGTATGTCTTTGTGTCTGTGCCCACTCGAGTTCTGTATGTCTTTGTGTCTGTGCCCCCTCGAGTTCTGTATGTCTTTGTGTCTGTGCCCCCTCGAGTTCTGTATGTCTTTGTGTCTGTGACTCCTCAAGTGATGTATGTCTTTGTGTCTGTGCCCCCTCGAGTTCTGTGTGTCTTTGTGTCTGTGCCTCCTCGAGTGATGTATGTCTTTGTGTCTGTGCCCCCTCGAGTTCTGTATGTCTTTGTGTCTGTGCCCCCTCGAGTTCTGTATGTCTTTGTGTCTGTGCCCCCTCGAGTTCTGTATGTCTTTGTGTATGTGCTTCCTCGAGTCTTCCTTGCAGTTCATGGGATGGCAGCATTCTTCTGTAAAACCAAAGGTAGTTCAGGACGAGAGAGTCAGGTTGAAAAAAGGCGCAGTCACTTCCTCACTTTAATCCAAATCACCGCGCAAGTCACCCATTTCAGCGGACACAGCAAGAGGGAAGGCGGTCCAGACGGCTGAACAAAGAGAGTGGTCTTCATCACATGTGATGGATGAACTTTATGTAAAACCAAATTTTCATTGCTTCCAAAGATCTATGCTCTTGATTGTTGATTGTCCATGATTTTCTGCCATATGTCTGTACTAGTTCAACGAAGCATCAAGTGACTCTTTTTATTCAGATCCAGCGACAAGGTTTTATTGCACATTATTCCCTTCATGGTCTGGAAGACCGATTTTACTTGGGCTACTCTGTATTTAATTTCGTAATCGCATCTTCCATCTGATGTTATGTACGTGCCCCTGTATTTAAACAATATCTCGGATCAAGATGTCTATCGGCGCATGAGCTGCAGTGGTCAGCGACCAGTAGCTGACTGCTAGCGTCAGGGCCAGCGAACCAGAGCTGCCAAGACCCTTCTACACCTTAACTTAACTTAACGTCTTTATACTGGTTTAGAAGACTCTGCAGAGTCTGTATGCAACCAGTTCCAATTACATCATCTTGCTCTAGAAGCTGTACGCATCCAATCTATTCTTAAATGCATTGACCGTCCCAGCCTCCACCCCCTCACTTGGCAATGCATTCCAAGCATTCACAACTCTCTGGCTAAAGAAATACTTCCTAATATCTAATCTGGACCTCTCCTTAGTCAACTTGTAGCTGTGCCCTCTTGTCCTTGTTGGTGGTTGTACTTTTAAAAAACTTGTTATAGTCTACCTTATCCATTCCTCTGATCATCTTATAAACCTGTATTAAGTCACCACGAATTCTTCTCTCTTCTAGACACTGTAGGCCGGTTCTTTTTAATCTTTCCCCATAACTGTAATTCTGGAATCCCACTATCAGCTTTGTCGCTCTTTTTTGTATTCTCTCCAGCATGTCTATATCCCCTCTCTGATAAGGACTCTACACCTGTACACAGTACTCCAATCCAGGTCTAACTAATGCTTTATACAGTTTGACTATCACCTCGTTGCTCCTATGTTTAATATTTCTTTTTATCATCCCTAACATTGCATTTGCCTTTTTTACTGCTACCTGAACTTGCTCCCTCACCTTACATGTATGATCTATTATAACCCCTAAGTCCCTTTCCTTATCTATCTTTCTAATATTGTTCTCTCCCATTCTGTAATTATGTTCCATATTGGATCTACCCATGTGCATGACTGTACATTTATTTACATTAAACTCCATTTGCCAGATTACAGACCATTCTCGAATGTTATCTAAATCCGACCTCAATATATCCACGCGGTGATCCTGGATAACAGGCTGCAGCAGGGCAGACTGGTTAGGAAAAGGGATCGAAGAGGAAATGCTAACCCGGTACCCAAAGAATGCTTCCTGAAGTCGGATGTGTTGGACCAAAAGGTGCAAATATCACAGTCAAGCTGTAAACTACGACACAACGCATTCCGATCTCTGGACTACATTCTGCTACTTAGGCCCGTGTCAGGGTTTGGTAGCGGGAGATTGAGAATGAATGAAGCCAAGCCAAACAATATCTAGTGTACCAAGGCACGTAAATATTTATACCGTTGGAAATTAATGATAAATCTACAAAACCGATAGACCAGAAAAAAATAACCACAATGTGCTATTTCCAGTCGGCTCACTGACGCTGGACCAAGATAGCTCAAGATCGGAGGGTGCAGATGAAAGTCTGAGTATCTGATCTTAGATGATTGAAATAATCTCTTTATCCTGACGTTAAATCAATAAAAACACAGACAAGTAAACGGTTTAATAACCTCAGCAGAACAAAAACAAAACGATGCCTACGTTATGGCCACAAAGCCGTTATGGATAAAAGGGATAACGACGGACAAGTGATTGTGCTGTTTGACAGTTTTTCAGCTCTTGTTTTTTGGGTCTGATACGGACTGTTACCAATAGAGGTTTTCCTTTCTCCTACACGTACTTGCCTACCTCCCCTGTCCTGGACACCTCGACTTACTTCCCCTGTCCTGGACACCACGACTTATTTCCCCTGTACTGGATACCACGACTAAATTCTCCTGTCCTGGACACCACGACTTACTTCTCCTGTCCTAGACACCACAACTAACTTCTCCTGTCCTAGACACCACGACTAACTTCCCCCGTTCTAGACACCACGACTAACTTCCACCGTCCTAGACACCACGACTAACTTCCCCCGTCCTAGACACCCCGACTAACTTCCCCCGTCCTAGACACCACGACTAACTTCTCCTGTCCTAGATACCACGACTAACTTCCCCCGTTCTAGACACCACGACTAACTTCCACCGTCCTAGACACCACGACTAACTTCCCCCGTCCTAGACACCACGACTAACTTCCCCCGTCCTAGACACCACGACTAACTTCTCCTGTCCTATACACCACGACTAACTTCCCCCGTCCTAGACACCACGACTAACTTCCCCTATCCTGGACACTACGACTAACTTCCCCTATCCTGGACACCACGTCAAACATTATGTTTCCAATGTCCAACCCCGTGGATTGCCTTGTCGATCAACCTCAACATGCCATCTACATTGCATGTTTCCAGTAGGTTTGGACAGATCATCAGGTCGTCTTTGTCTATGTTGAGAATTCTTTGATGTTGACCTAAACGAGCAGGTGTGTCTTTATGAACCATGATGCTCTACTAATGAAATAATTGACCAATCAAAACATCGTTTCCAGACGACGCCCGCCTGCTGTTCTAATATAATGAATCAGTCGTCCACTATTCCTCCTGCTACGTGGATTCCAGAGCAGAGACTGTCTTAGGATATTCCCTTTTTTTTAAAGCGGCGGCTCGACTTCATTGCCTCGAGTTTTTTCCCGATTTTAGCTTTGTCTCTCTCGACAGATGGGTACCCCAACTGTCGAGAGCATCGCACAAAGAACAAACCCCGTAGCTCCTGCGATGAACCCAGGGATCTCCGGAAAAATTGAGATCATGGACCGACCGTCGCAGCTCGAAATCGAACCCCGACCGTCTGAACACGAGGCAAACGTATCTAGCGACCGCGCCTCCATCGTATGTCATGTTCTAATCGTTATTTTGTTGCGTTCTATCCTTGCCGTCTACGTTTGTGATCTTAACAAACAAACGCACTAACATACACTCTCAGCAGACACATTAAATAAACAAAACCAGTATCATCACGGTGCTAAACAACACACAGGCCGTACGCCCAGACAGTATTACTGTTCCCCATGCTAACATGACTAACTGGCAGTAAATGTGAGTGCTAAATACGGCCCAAGAGAGTACAGCAGCCGGCCATTTTGACTTAAGAGTACCAAAGGACAACTGGCAGACATTATTTACCATCTCATCAATGAGGTTAGTGTACCCACGGGAGGGTTTGGGGTTTGAGTCCAGGGTGAAGAGTGTGAAAGTGGATTAATTTTTAAGTGCTCAGGGGTTTAGCATCTGTAGATTGTTAGGGAGTGTGCGGGGTTGTGTGGAGGGGGGTGGTTGGGGGTGGGGCGAAGGGGGGTTGGATCGGAGATGGATAGAATGAGGTATGGCAGAACAAGTCGGAGAAATATATGGATGTATATGTAGATAGATAGATAAATCGACGAAGACCAAGGAACCAACAGATAGAGATAAGCCACCCGGAGTGCAGAATGTCAGACAGACGACGGGTGGACAGACGGACGAATGGACAAAGGTGTAAAGTTAAGTAAAGTATCCCATAGCATTACTGCCGTAGGGGTGTGAGGTGTTAGCGATCTCACATTTCAAAGGCTCGGCTATATGAGGGCGGTAGCCATCTCCTCTCCCTCGCCGCTTTTACTTCCCGGACTGAACCGGTACCCATTTAAGGCCGGGTCGACCCGGGAGCCATTGTGGCCTGAAAAAAAAACATTACCGCCTCAACTGGGGAATGAACCCAGAATCACTCAGATGCGAAGCCAGAGCGCTAACCACTGCGCTACGCGGCTCAAGGACAAAGGTGAGGATTGGGATATTGATAGACAGACAAAGAGACAGACAGACAGATATATAGAGAGAGAGATACATACAACAAGACAGACATACAGAAAGCATATGAAGATGTTCGTCTATCACATGTGATGAAGACCACACATTTTGTTCAGCCGTGTGGACTGTCTTTTCATTCTGCATTGTCCTCTGTAAAGCGCAATATGTCAGCCTCGCTCTCTCTCCCTGAGCTACCTTTTGTCAGTGGCAAGATACTACCAAGATGACTGCAGATAGCACAGGATGCAGATTTTGCAATAGGTTTTTTTTCCGACGCCTTTTCCGAAAACAGGTGGCCCGTAAGGCAGCTGGGAGATTGGCATACACACAAGACACAACAAGTTTGGACACGACTGGTCTGGACTGGATTCGATTAGGTTAGATTACCCAGACCAGAGCAGACCAGAACAGGTCAGACCAGGCCAGACCAGACCTGACAGCATTCCATTAGAATACGATATATTAGGACATATGTATAGGTAGGTAGGTGGGTATGTTTAGGATGGATGGATGGATTGATTGATAGATCGATATATATATGTAGGTAGGTAATTAGCTAGGTAGGTAGGTAGGTAGTTTGGTAGGTAGGTGGCTAGGTAGGCAGATCTATTGCCCTGGCCATACTGGGATTTCCGAGAAGGAAAGAGCTGACATCTTGGCCTTGAGTTCACATGAGCTGCAGTGGCCAGCGACCTATAGTTGACTGCTAGCGTCAGTGCCAGCGAACCAGAGCTGCCAAGACCCTTCTACACCTCCACGCGGTGATCCTGGATAACAGGCTGCATCAGGGCAGACTGGCTAAAGAGAAGGGATCGAAGAGGGAATGCTAATCAAAAATGCTTGCTGAAGTCGGATGTGTTGGACCGAAAGGTGCAAGTATCGTAGCCAAGCTGTAAATTACGACACAACGCATTCCGTTCTCTGTACTACATTATGCTACTTAGGCCCTCTCAGGGATTGGTAGCTGGAGATTGAGAACGAAGAAGAAGAAGAAGAAGAAGTATGAAAACACTGCATTCGATAAACAAGAGATGTACAGGCTGCGATATTTTAAAATCATACGCGGGTACAGCAATGTGGAGCACCTGAGAGGACGAAGGAGTGTCTACTACCAACGAGTAACAGAAACCGTTAGTTTATATACTCTTCGCTATTTGCTCAGTGACCTATGGATCTACCCAGAATGCATTCACGTCGATTCTTTAACATTTAAAGACCGACCCCGCCTAATATGGATAGCAAGGATAAAAAAAACAGTGATACTTCCCATGTAATAAGAACATACTAGGGCCCGGGCAAGAAACCTTTTCATAACCTGACGCTGAAAGACACAAGCACATACTAGGGCCCGGTCAAGAAACCTCTTCATAACCTGACGCTGAAAGACACAAGCACATACTAGGGCCCGGTCAAGAAACCTCTTCATAACCTGACGCTGAAAGGCACAAGCACATACTAGGGCCTGGTCAAGAAACCTTTTCATAACCTGACGCTGAAAGGCACAAGCACATACTAGGGCCCGGTCAAGAAACCTCTTCATAACCTGACGCTGAAAGGCATGATCTCATTTCCAACAGCGAAACAGGTTCGGCGTACTAGCTCACAGAAATAGTCTTGATTATCGATCGTCGCCGCTTCTCAATTTTCGGTCACATAGCCCGATTCTTATAAGATGTTCTTGTCCACCAGACGCTCTAGCTAGACGCTGCGGCGAGGAATGGGAAGCGATCTTAATCGTCCTGGAGATGTCTCAGATGATGAAACAGTTCATCCTCTCCATAAAGAAACTACTCGGCCATCAGACGTAGCCATCGAATCGATATGGGCCTTAGATGCAATAGACTTAGTCACCGTAACGAATTACTGTTTTGTTAATCATTTAGAATTGCCAGTTAGGCTTGACTAACAACAACTAACACAACATAGTTAGTCTAAGAATTTCAATTTTAGCGTCGCACGTCGCGTCACAGCACAAGTGGACGGAATAGTCAGTAAATAGGTCAGATTGAATTATCTGGAAACATATAGCGCATTTGTATTCGTAAATTGCCATCATAGAGTTTCTTCTGCAGCCCAACAGAAGAATTTAGAGCCAAAAATGAAGGTTATTTCTCCATTTAATCGTAATACAACATTCAATGTTTTAAATTTATCCATTAAAGAGTTGTTAAAAAATCATTGTCGAGGTATCCCGTTGTCTATTCTACGATAGATCTAGTTTGAGGCTTAGTACAGCAAGGTCTGAGGTAATGAAAATCAGCAAAATAGATAAAACACTAAATATACATGTAAACAGCTCAGAAGTTTAACAAGTCAGATACTATTTGGGGAGCGTGTTCATACAAGATGGAAGTCTAGACAGAGAGGTAGAATCAAAAACATAGAACGCTAATGCGGGTTTTTATCAGCTGTCAACTTTACTAAGACACAAACACATTCCAATAAAAAAAGAGACAGCTGATAAATATTTTTTTTATACTAACTCTCTGTGCATCAAGTGGATAGATGATGATGATGATGATGATGATGATGATGGTGATGATGATGGTGATGATGGTGATGATGGTGATGATGGTGATGATGGTGATGGTGGTGATGATGGTGATGGTGATGGTGGTGGTGATGATGGTGTTGATGGTGATGGTGATGGTGATGATGGTGATGGTGATGATGATGGTGATGGTGGTGGTGATGGTGGTGATGATGGTGGTGATGGTGGTGGTGATGGTGGTGGTGATGGTGGTGATGGTGTTGATGATGGAGGGGGTGATGATGGTGGTGTTGATGATGGTGTTGGTGGTGGTGTTGATGATGGAGGGGGTGATGATGGTGGTGTTGATGATGGTGTTGGTGGTGGTGTTGATGATGGTGATGATGGTGGTGTTGATGATGGTGATGGTGGTGGTGTTGATGATGGTGATGGTGGTGGTGTTGATAATAGTGATGGTGGTGGTGTTGATGATGGTGATGATGGTGGTGTTGATGATGGTGGTGATGGTGGTGATGGTGATGGTGATGGTGGTGGTGATGATGGTGGCTATGGTGATGGTGATGATAGTGATGATGGTGGTGTTGATGATGGTGGTGGTGTTGATGATAATGATGATGGTGATGGTGGTGATGATGATGATGGTGATGATGGTGATGGTGATGATGGTGATGATGATGATGATGGTGATGATCGTGATGATGGTGATGATGGTGATGATGGTGATGATGATGGTGATGATGATGGTGATGATGGTGGTGATGATGGTGATGATGGTGATGATGATGATGATGGTGATGATGGTGATGATGGTGATGATGGTGTTGATGGTGGGGATGGTGGTGATGGTGGTGATGGTGGTGATGGTGGTGATGGTGATGATGGTGATGATGGTGGTGATGGTGATCCCTTCGCCGTGGACACAGCTTACTAAATAGCAGAGACATCAATTCCTTCTTTGTATCCAATCAGGCAACTAAATAATCAATGTTTCCTTGAGTTGGTTCGTTCAGCTTGACGTCAGGGACCCAGGATACAGGACATTGAATGAGCTAACGGCAATCAGAGAACAATAGCTGGGTGTTTGCGTCAGGGTCAGAGAACCATAGCTGGGTGCTTACGTCAGGGTCAGAGAACCATAGCTGGGTGCTTGCGTCAGGGTCAGAGAACCATAGCTGGGTGCTTGCGTCAGGGTCTGCGAACAATGGCTGGGTGCTTGCGTCAGGGTCAGCGAACCATAGCTGGGTGCTTGCGTCAGGGTCAGAGAACCATAGCTGGGTGCTTGCGTCAGGGTCAGCGAACTAGAGCTGGCTGTTTGTACCAGGGAATGTGAACTAGAGCTGGCTGTTTGTACCAGGGTAAGCGAACCAGAGCTGGCTGTTTGTACCAGGGTCAGTGAACCAGAGCTGGCTGTTTGTACCAGGGTCAGCGAACAAGAGCTGGCTGTTTGTACCAGGGTCAGTGAACCAGAGCTGGCTGTTTGTACCAGGGTCAGCGAACCAGAGCTGGCTGTTTGTACCAGGGTCAGCGAACCAGAGCTTGAAGCTTGCATGAGGGTCGGCGAATCATAGCTGGGTGATTACATCAGAGTCAGCGAACCAGAGCTTGCTGCTTACATCAGAGTCAGCGATTCACAGCTGATCAAGACGTTAGTCCGTCTCCTATCTGCGATTCTGGAATCAGGCTCATGTAGTGTAGTGTGGCCGAGGGATAGAGGTCGAAGTGTGATAGAAAACCGGGTTCTTAAAAAATGTCGGTTAAAATTGGATGTAGTGTGGAATGGAGAAGATATCACAGTAAACTACTAAACAATGTCACAAGAAAAGAACATGAAGAGGAAGTAGGGGCAGGAGACGAAGAGGTAGAAGAAGAAGAACGAGGATGAGCAGTAGATGAAGAAAAAGAAGAAGTAAGGGGAGGTGGAGAAGAAGAAGAAGAAGAAGAAGAAGAAGAAGAAGAAAAAGAAGAAGAAGAAGAAGAAGAAAAAGAAGAAGAAGAAGAAGAAGAAGAAAAGAAGAAAGAAGAAGAAGAAGAAGAAGAAGAAGAAGAAGAAGAAGAAGAAGAAGAAGAAGAAGAAGAAGAAGAAGAAGAAGAAGAAGAAGAAGAAGAAGAAGAAGAAGAAGAAGAAGAAGAAGAAGAAGAAGAAGAAGAAGAAGAAGAAGAAGAAGAAGAAGAAGAAAAAGAAGAAGAAGAAGAAGAAGAAGAAGAAGAAGAAGAAGAAGAAGAAGAAGAAGAAGAAGAAGAAGAAGAAGAAGAAGAAGAAGAAGAAAAAGAAGAAGAAGAAGAAAACGAAGAAGAAGAAGAAGAAGAAGAAAAAGAAGAAGAAGAAGAAGAAGAAGAAGAAGAAGAAGAAAACGAAGAAGAAGAAGAAGAAGAAAAAGAAGAAGAAGAAGAAAACGAAGAAGAAGAAGAAGAAGAAGAAAAAGAAGAAGAAGAAGAAGAAGAAGAAGAAGAAGAAGAAGAAGAAGACGATTAATAATAATAATAATAATAATAATAATAAGAAGAAGAAGAAAAAGAAGAAGAAGAAGAAGAAGAAGAAGAAGAAGAAGAACAACAACAACAACAACAACAACAACAACAACAACAACAACAACAACAACAGCAACAAAAAGAACAGGCAAAAAGCTCAATCATATCTTGCATCCACCCTGGGAACAATTTTCATATTTCATGTTGACACTTCTCCAAACAAACGAACCCGGAATAATGTCATGTAATGTAATGTCATGTGTGTATTCAGGAAATGGGAGAAGAGTTGAGAAGGTAATTATTGACTTTTCTGGACTGGGGATTCGATATCAGGAAATTATCTCTAATACTCGTTTGTCTGTGACAAATATTCTGTCTGAGCCTGAGTTGTTTGAAGTATTTGGGTGCGTATACGATTACTTTAAATGTATCAAGGACTTTGTAAGTGTTATCCGTTTGCAATTTGTGTTGTATCGTGTTATTGAATTTTTTTATAACGGATAACCCAGCCTGGGCGTGGATAATAATGTAATAATCGAATTTTTAGTGGCACACACTCTCGCATCCTTCTCTTTTCCTAAAGTACCACTGCGTTTTATTAGATAGACCCCACATCCTCCAAGACTTGACCCTCTAAAACGATCTTCTAAGTTGAGCATCACTTCGACTGAATCCCGTTTTCTCGGCAAGACAAGCTGCCAAACTTCGCATTAGTGTGCTAAAGTTCGTAAGAACGATCCAAACTTCGTATTAATGTGCCAAATTGTGTATTAATGTTCCAAACGTCGCATTACTGTGTAAAAGTTCGTTAGAATACGAACAACATTTTTAATAATGTGCCAGACTGTGTGTTAATGTGCCAAACTTTGTATTAATGTGCCACACTTTGTATTAATGTGCCAAACCTCGTATTAATGTACCAAACTCCGTGTTAATGTGCCAAACTTCGCGTTAATGTTCCAAACTTTGTATTAATGTGCCAAACTTTGTATCAATGTGCCAAACTTCGTATAAACTTGCCAAACTTCGTGTTATTGTGCCAAATTTCGTATTAATGTGCCAGGCTTTGTATTAATGTGCGAAAATTTGTATTAATGTGCCAAACTTTGTATTAATGTGCCAAACCTCGTATTAATGTACCAAACTTCGTGTTAATGTGCCAAACTTCGTGTTAATGTGCAAAACTTCGCGTTAATGTTCCAAACTTTGTATTAATGTGCCAAACTGTGTATTAATGTGCCAAACCTCGTATTAATGTTCCAAACTTCGTGTTAGTGTGCCAAACTTCGTGTTAATGTGCCAAACTTCGTCTTAATGTGCCAAACTTCGTCGTAATATGCCAAACTTTGTGTTAATGAACTATACTTCGTATTAGTACCAAATTCCGTTTTGTTTAGCTAAATTTCGTAAGAATATGTCAAACTTCGTATTAAGGTGCCAAAATACATGCTAATGTGCTAAATGTCGTATTAATGTGGTACCAGGATGCTGTGTAGTGCATGAGCTACAGCGGTCACCGACCCACAGCTGACTGCTAGCGCTAGGGCCAGTGGACCAGAGCTGCCAAGGCCGTTCTTTGCCTCCCACGGTGATCCTGGATAACAGGCTGCAACAGGCAGACTGGTTAGGGAGAAGGGATCGAAGAGGTAAGGCTAACTTCGTAGTCAAAAATGTCTGCTGAAGTCGGATGTGTCGGATCGAAAGGTGCAAATATCGCAGTCGAGCTGTAAACTGCGACGCAACGCTTTCCGTTCTCTGGACAATATTCTGCCATTTGCAAAGCATTTTCCGGGGTTTGGTAGCGGGAGATTGAGAACGTTCAGGGCTTGGTAACGGGAGATTGAGAACGCTCAGGGCTTGGTAGCGGGAGATTGAGAACGTTCAGGGTTTGGTAGCGGGAGATTGAGAACGTCCAGGGTTTGGTAGCGGGAGATTGAGAACGTTCAGGGCTTGGTAGCGGGAGATTGAGAACGTTCAGGGCTTGGTAGCGGGAGATTGAGAACGTTCAGGACTTGGTAGTGGGAGATTGAGAACGTTCAGGGCTTGGTAGCGGGAGTGAGAGAACGAACGAAGAAGAAGTTATTATTCGCATTAACCTGTCATTAATGTGTCAAAAATCGCGTTTATGTGCCAAAATTAGTATTAATCTGCCAAATGTCAAATCTATGCGCCAATCATTACATCGATGTGCCTTGCTTGGAAAAACCCTGCCAAACAACCATAAATAAGAACAAAACTGTTTAATGTCCTTCCCGTCTAGTCAAGTAAACCGTCTAATGAATCATGTCTCACCACGCTGACCGTCCAATGTCAAGGTTGATAGCAGCGTGTCAGGACGCAAGATGGAGTGGTGGCTGAAGGTCTTAGATGTTATGGCCAACTTTTCTGAGAGGTGAGAGATAAAAAGTAGAGAGCCACAAGGCTTAGTTTTGGGACCAATTTTGTTCTTGATATATATAAACGATTTGGACATTGATTTCGGATACATAATTGCAACATTTGCTGATGACACAAAATAATGCAGTAGTGTCTCATCTAAAGCAGAATGTGATATATTGTGGTCGGATTCAGATAACATCGGAGAATGGTCTGCGAGTTGGTAAATTTAGTTTAATGTAGATAAATGTACAGTCATCCACTTGGGTAGATCCAAAATGGAACATGATTACAGAATGGCCGAGAACAATATTAGAAAAATAGATAAGGAAAGGGACCTAAGGGTTATAATAGATCATACAGGTAAGGTGGGGCGGGGTGAGCTTGGGGTTAAGTGGCACGGATCACAATCCGAAGGTGCTGGGTTCGATCCCCATCACAGCACCGGCCGTTTCCCCAGTGAAGCAAATCCTTAGAAAATGCAGGAGGAAGCAGATCCTTACATAAAATGCATGCTGATGTCGGATGTACTGGACTGACAGGCGAAAGATTAAAAACCACAGTGTAACGCTTTGGGGTATAGAGAAATAAGGCGAACGCAAAAAAAAAATAATACAGGTAAGGTAAGTGAGAAGGTTCAGTTAGCAGTGAAAAAGGCAACTGCAATGTTAGGTATGAGAAAAAAGAAATATTAAACATAGGAGCAAGGAAGTGATAGTCAAACTTTATAAAACATTAGTTAGACCTAGATTGGAGTACTGTGTACAGGTGTGGAGTCCTTATCGTAGAGGGGATATAAACATGCTGGAAAGGATACCAAAAAAAAAAGCGACAAAGCTGATAGTGGGATTCCAGAATTACAGTTGTGAGGAAATACTCAGAAAAACCGGCCAACAGTGTCTAGAAAAGAGAAGATTTCGTGATGATAATACAGGTTTATAAGATGATCAACGAAACGGATAAATTAGATTATAAAGAATTTTTTTTCTTCAAAATACAACCGCCTACAAAAAAGAAGAGCGCATAGCCAAAAATTAACTAAATAAAGGTCCAGATTAGCTATTAGGAAATATTTTTTAGCTTGTTATGCATTGCCACAGGAGGTAGTGGTGGCATGGACAATTAATGCATTTAAGAATAGATTGGTTGCGCATAACGTTTAGAGCAAGGAAATATTAAAAACACTGGTTGTATACAAACTCTACAAAATCTTCTACACCAGTATAAAGACGTTAAGATGGTGGCAGACGCTGCAGCAACTTCAGTGCCGAAGCCAGTGCCCTGAGACAAGCAGCTGAAACCCTTATAGACCATAAGGAGCAGGCAGAAAAGGAAGTGGTCATTTTCCCAGACGCCCTCGCAGTGTTAATGTCGCTCAAGTACCAGCACAAAAATGAACTCAGTACCCTGACAAACTCGCTCGAACACTTGTCCCAGTGCTTCAAAAAAAGCACAGTCCAGGGGATACCAGCCCACTGCAACATTCCAGGCAACGAGGAGGCAGACAGACTCGCCAGAGAGGGAGGGATGCTGCAGCAGAGTGATACAGAAATCACATACAATGAGACAAAAGCATTCACCAGGGCAACGTACAGTGGAACATGGAACAAAGACCACACTGGCCACATAGAAAACGATGCCTACCATCAACTCTCCAGGCGAGACCAGGTGATAATTCTCCGGCTACGCACAGGTCACAACAGACTTAGATGCCATCTGTACAACAAGTTCAAGATTGACACTACAGACATTTGTGCCTGTTGCACAGCCCCCATGAAGGCAAAACATATTTTGCAGTCCTGTCCACTGTAACCGACAAAAGAAGTAGCATTTGGCAACAGCCAGTGTCCTTCCACGAGAAGCTGTACGGAAGCGTACAGAGCCTTTAGTCAACTGTTGCCTTCGTTAGAGTCATTGAAGTTGAAATTTGAAGAAGAACGAGGAAGAAGAAGACGTTAAATTATTCGATGACCCTGGAGACGACTCCACGAGAGAAGAGTTTCTTTCCTACCCCTGATATCTATGAACACATGTAAAAGCTGGCCGGGACGTCTTCAGAGAGATGGACCAATTCACCTACGAAAGATAGGCGGCGTCGATCAACCATTGAAGAAATGGAAGGTTCCGACGGAGGACTTCAAGGATGCGTTGTATTGATTTATGTCAAAATGGTAGTAGCGAAATTGAAAAGAAGATTTACAAAAATATTAACATTTATAAAATTAAGTAAGACGAAAGTATGTATGTTTTCAAATATATGAGGCGTGTTCAAATGAAACCGAACCAAACTGCACAAAGTGTACATATGTACGATGCGCATGATGACGTCTCTTCTGGTGTAAACAGTACATACCAACCGCCAAGTCTGCAAAACTGCATTATCCTCCGATTCATAGTTTCCTCAGCAGACCGTTGAAAACATGGCGCGTGTGATACGAAATCCGTCCAGAGTTGATCAGCGAGCGGTGATTCGATTTCTAACAGCTGAAAGATGTCGACCAGTTGACATTCGTCGCAGAATGCAGGCAGGGTATGGTGAAAAAAGTGTGTCGAAGACAACAGTGAAGAACTGGACAACGATGTTTAAAGAAGGACATGAGCTAACGAAAGATCTTCCGAGACCAGGTCAGACGCATATTGTTGCGTTAACTCACGTCCGAGCCCAGGTCAGGCACATATTGTTGCGTTAACTCACGTCCGAGACCAGGTCAGGCACATATTGTTGCGTTAACTCACGTCCGAGACCAGGTCAGGCACATATTGTTGCGTTAACTCACGTCCGAGACCAGGTCAGGCACATATTGTTGCGTTAACTCACGTCCGAGACCAGGTCAGGCACATATTGTTGCGTTAACTCACGTCCGAGACCAGGTCAGGCACATATTGTTGCGTTAACTCACGTCCGAGACCAGGTCAGGCGCATATTGTTGCATTAACTCACGTCCGAGACTAGGTCAGGCACATATTGTTGCATTAACTCACGTCCGAGACCAGGTCAGGCACATATTGTTGCGTTAACTCACGTCCGAGACCAGGTCAGGCACATATTGTTGCGTTAACTCACGTCCGAGACCAGGCCAGGCGCATATTGTTGCATTAACTCACGTCCGAGACCAGGCCAGGCGCATATTGTTCCATTAACTCACGTCCGAGACCAGGTCAGGCGCATATTGTTGCATTAACTCACGTCCGAGACTAGGCCAGGCGCATATTGTTGCGTTAACTCACGTCCGAGACCAGGCCAGGCGCATATTGTTGCATTAACTCACGTCCGAGACCAGGCCAGGCGCATATTGTTGCATTAACTCACGTCCTTCTTTAAACATCGTTGTCGAACCAAGTCACGAATAAGGCAGTTCGGGGCACCGTTAAGAGAGGTCGGCCAATATAAAGACTTGTTGACTATGGGAAAAGCGCGCAAGCTCACATGATACGTGCATGTTTCAAGATCGTTTAGGTTGACCAAGACATTTCTGCAAAGTTCTGTGTCTAGAAAGAGTAAGAGAAGGAGGCAGAAAAAAAGATGAGAAGACTACATCAGAGAGTGGATGGAAGGTCCGTATCCTGAACGAAAGTCGAAGAAGAATGACGCAGATATCGCAGCCTCGCTGTAAACTACAACACGTCACGAACGTCTTTTTATTGACGGACGTCGAGCAGAGGAAACGATTTTTGACGCATTTTGGTTCTCAGTGTAATTAATGGAACAGCAGTTTAATAAACAGAAGAGCCAGACTGACAATTTATTGAATATTGATCTGTGAGAGTACAGGGTCTTTGCTGGATGGATGGATGCTCTTATCGACAAAAGTGTTCAAGGGTCTCTGACATCTGAATAGAGAATGCTAGTCCAGCGATTGACGGGTACATAAGGAGGCAGAATGGAGAGAGGTACACAAGATAGAAAGATCAATGGAATGGAAGAATACAGTAGGTAATGTTAAGAGCAGAATTGAGCAAATGGAAAGGATGACGGAATGGAGAGTAAGAGAGTGTAAATGAAGGAAACAAGATGGATTGACAGATTAAGAGGGTAACGGAGAGGAGTGTGTGGCCGAATGGTTTCGATGCATGCCTGTCGAAAAGGAGGATAGCGGATCGAATGCACGGTTAGGCATATGTTGTTTTGTTGTTTGGGGTGAAATAAACAAAAATAGCCAGCATACGACTGGGTAAAAGCGGTTGCGAAGTTCTCAGCCTAAACAACGCTTGACTAACCCAGTAATGGAAATAAAGTCTTAAGACTAGAAGAAGAAGAAGAAGAAGAAGAAGAAGAAGAAGAAAAAGAAGAAGAAGAAGGAGAAGAAGAAGAAGAAGAAGACGAAGAAGAAGAAGAAGTGAAGAAGAAGACGAAGAAGAAGAAGAAACAGAAGAAGAAGAAGAAGAAGAAGAAGAAGAAGAAAAATAAAAAGAAGAAGACGAAGAAGAAGAAGAAGAAAAAGAAGAAGAAGAAGAAGAGCAAGAAGAGGAAGAAGAAGAAGAAGAAGAAGAAGAGGAAGAGGAAGAAGAAGAAGAAGAAGAAGAAAAAAAAGAAACAAATTAATACTGTAATACACATCTTAAAATAACAACAGTTTGTGAGGATTCTGCGTTAAGGTAGTGGAAATGTCAAACCGAATATTGGAAACACTTCATTTTAATACACTAAAAGTTCAATTGATTGATCACATGAAGGCAATTCCTAATCTAGTACAACCATGAGTCATTCCCAATGGAAGTTATCAACCGTTGAACATCAGATAATTGCACGAATATCAACATGTCCAGTAGTCTGAGCTTCCGAACTCCCCAGAGATAGACATAGCTTTATTGGGCTCGTTAAGGATGTGTCCTGGAGTGTTCGTGCCAGGTCCGAAAATTCTTGCTCTCTTGAAAGTTCCTGTAGGGGACACAGAAATACTAATTCTAGCTTTAGTGGCGGACAGTTTTTTAGGAGTTTGGTTTGGCTTGATTTGGCTTGGCTTGGCTTGGCTTGGCTTAGTTCGTTCTCAATCTCCCGCTACCAAGCCCTGAAAGGGCTTAAATAGCAGAATGTAGGCCAGAGAACGGAATGCGTTGTGTCGTAGTTTACAGCTTGACTGCGATATTTGCACCTATTGGTCCAACACATCCGGCTTCAGCAAGCATTTATGAGTACCGGGTTAGCATTCCCTCTTCGATCCCTTCTCCTTAGCCAGCCTGCCCTGCTGCAGCCTGTTATCCAGGATCACCACGTGGAGGTGTAGAAGGGTCTTGGCAGCTCTGGTTCGCTGGCCCTGATGCTAGCAGTCAGATGTGTGTGGCTGATCCCTGCAGCTCATGCGCTGTTCAGCATCTTGATCCCTTTTAGGAGTTTAACATGAAATCGGAAGTGGTGTCATCTGTACAAGGTAGAAAGTATTCTGTTGGCTGGAAATGAAAGAGAAATAATACCGAAGGTGGGGATGTCTCCTGTCATGTTCAATCTGGGAGTGTCGGTTTCGTTCTGCTAAATGTCTTAACTGTAGTGTGATATCTGCATGATACTAATAAAAAAAAAAAGCATAATTTATTTTGCTTGCGCTATTTTTAGTAAGGATTAACTGCGCTACTTATTATCCTCACTCTCCTGTCTAGTGCCGCCCGACCTCAGTTGCAAGTCAAGGACAAGACGACTAGGGGGCGACTACGATATGCAGGGGACTCCGCATCAAGCGCCCGTGAAAAAAAATGTGGAGTCCGGTCGAACCCACACCACCTGATCACGAGACCGACGGATTATCCACTTCACCACTGAATCCATCATAATATATAATATTCAAATGAAAATCAGAGAATGATTTATGTTTTTAAGAATCGATGTCACTGCACTCCGGGCGTACCCATAGGTGCTCAGTCTCCCTCATCAAATAGTGCAGTGCATGGATGCTGATGGTGTTTGTAGCTCGCTGGTTGTACACAATCATGTTCCGTCCTCTCATGCGCCTATTCCGCTTGAATCTCTTTTGATGTCAAAACTTTGCCGGCTGTGGATTGCTGCTTCAGCTATTTCGGTGTCCTCATCCAGCAGGCGGTCATTGATTGGTTTCAGTATATCACTCCTATCCATCACTAATGTGCCCATGATGGGAGCTTGTGAAGCCAAGATATCAGCTCTTTCTTTGCCCTGAACCCCGGCATGAGCAGGACAGTAGATCCAGGTCAGCGCCTGGAGGTTTGAAGCCTCAACAGCAGCTATCCACTCGTACCTCAGCTGTCCTTTTTGTACCTTCTGAATTACGGATTGCGCGTCAATCACGGTGATTGCCTTTGTTAGAGGCCTCAGAAACCATCTTAGCGCTGAGGTCACTGTTTCCATCTCCATTCTCAAACTGGAGGTTACTGACGTGTATGCTCCACTCCCCTCAGCAACGACATGTCCTCTAACTATAACCGAGATATCAGCATACCCGCATTTCCGCTTTAAGTAAGTAATTTGTTCTTGGGTTGCTATTGTTGCTGTTGCTGTTGTTGTTGTTGTTGTTGCTGTTGTTGTTGGTGTTGTTGTTGCTGTTGTTGTTGTTGTTGTTGTTGTTGCTGTTGTTGTTGCTGTTGTTGTTGTTGTTGTTGTTGTTGTTATTGTTGCTGTTGTTGTTGCTGTTGTTGTTGTTGCTGTTGTTGCTGTTGCTGTTGCTGTTGTTGTTGTTGCTGTTGTTGTTGCTGTTGTTGTTGTTGTTGTTGTTGTTGTTATTGTTGCTGTTGTTGTTGTTGTTGTTGTTGATGATGGTTGGCGCCATACGTGCTGTGTTGCGTTAATTCTTATCGGCTTGTATTTCAGAGCAGGTCACAGTGGCTCTTCTAATATCTAGTCTGGAGTCATCCTAGCTGTAGTGCAATGCATAACTACTACTCAGTTAACGTTCATATATGGTGATTGCAGTGTCGTTCCCCATCTCAAGACTGATGTAACGCCCCCTGTACTCACAGGTGCGAACGAGGAATCCTGATAAGTATGTTTTATCTAACCACAAACACTCTCCATTCCGTGTTTCGCAGCTTTCATATTAACTTAAGAGTATTATGTCTCCATATAAGGTATTGGGGATCAAAAGGGCTGCAAATGTATTAGAGGCCATTAAATAGAATAGAAGCCACACATGAAAGAGATGACCCAAATACGAAAGAAGCTTCAGATACAATAAAAGACAGTACAATAGAAGTCCCTAAATACAATATAATAATAGCTGTCCATCGTTGTCGATGAGGACCGCCGACATCATCCTTGTCACAGATTTCCCTGTTGGGTGTGGGTGCGCATGTGGCTGAACAGGCCAATGCGAGCACGAAAATATCTGCTACATATCGGGCACACGAGGTTTGTAGAAGGGGATGGTGTTCCCGCTGCTCGGGATTTCCGCGTCTCTCGTCTGTTCTGGGCTTTCACAACACGGTCATCTTCACCGGCAGCTACACCCGATTTGACTGCGCTTCTCCAGTCAGATCTTTGGGAGCCGCTCGTCGGACATACGGACGAGGTGTCCGGCCCATCCTAGTCGTGCTTTTTCTAGCAGTGCATGGATGCTGGGCATGTTAGCCCTCGAGAGAACCTCGATGTCAGTGACACGATCTTGCCATCGGATGTGGAATATTCGCCTCAGGCAACCTGTGTGGAAGTGGTTTAACCTCCTTGCATGTCCAGAGTATACAGTCCAGCTTTCGCAAGCGTATAGTAGGGTTGGAATGATGGTTGCACTGTAGACTTTCAATTTAGTCTTGACGCTGATGCCACGACGTGCCCAGACCATCGAGCGCATTCTACCAAAGGCTGTGCTGGCCTTTGCTATTCTGCTTGCCCCCTCATCGTCTAGGCTGACAGATCTCGACAGCGTGCTGCCCAGATATGTGAATTTGTCTTCGGCATTCAACGTCTGCCCGCTGACTGTAGTCTCTGGTTTTGTGTACGGCGTGCCTGGTGCTGGTTGGTACATGACCTCTGTTTTTTTGGCATTTATGGTCAGGCCAAAAATGTTGCATGCGGCAGAGAACTGGTCCATTCCAATCTGCATGTTCAGTTCTGAGTTGCTCATTAGAGCGCAGTCGTCAGCAAATACAAGTTCCCTGATTATATCGCCAGCCACTTTGGTATTTTGCAGAAAAGGTCTGCCCATCTGTCTAGAATCTGAACCTTATCTGTTAGCAGTACCCCATCCGCACTGCGAACTGGAGTGGAACAGCTGTGTCGTAGAGCGTGTTTCTCAGTGATGCCCAGTTCTCTTCGATGTCATTCTTTTCAAAACGAAGCTCAGATAGTCTGCCCTCAAGCTCTCAAATACAATATAAGACCTAGTAAAATAGAAGTCCCTAAATACAATATAAGACCTAGTAAAATAGGTCCTTAAATACAAATATAAGAACTAGTAAAATAGAAGTCCCTAAATACAATATAAGACCTAATAAAATAGGTCCTTAAATACAAATATAAGACCTAGTAAAATAGGTCCTTAAATACAAATATAAGAACTAGTAAAATAGAAGTCCCGAAATACAATATAAGATCTTAGAAAAAATTACCTTAAATACAAAAATAAGACCTAGTAAAATAGGTCCTTAAATACAAATATAAGAACTAGTAAAATAGAAGTCCCTAAATACAATATAAGATCTTAGAAAAAAGGACCTTAAATACAAATATAAGACCTAGTAAAATAGGTCCTTAAATACAAATATAAGAACTAGTAAAATAGAAGTCCCGAAATACAATATAAGATCTTAGAAAAAAGGACCTTAAATACAAATATAAGACCTAGTAAAATAGGTCCTTAAATACAAATATGAGAACTAGTAAAATAGAAGTCCCGAAATACAATATAAGATCTTAGAAAAAAGGACCTTAAATACAAATATAAGACCTAGTAAAATAGGTCCTTAAATACAAATATAAGAACTAGTTAAATAGAAGTCCCTAAATACAATATAAGACCTAGTAAAATAGATCCTTAAATACAAATATAAAACCTAGTACAAAAGAAGTCCCTAAATACAATATAATACCCAGTCAAATAGAAGACACAAATACATAAGAAGCCCAAATACAACTGAAGCTCTAAATGCAGTAGACGTCCCAGATAGAATCGACTCTCCACATAAGAAAGTCGTCCCATATACAACAGTAGCCCCATGTGCAACAGTAATCCCATATAAAACAGTCGCGCCATATTTAACAGTCGCCCCATATACAACAGTCGCCCCATATACAACAGTCGCCCCATATACAACAGTCACCCCATATACAACAATGACCCCATATACAACAGTCGCCCCTTATACAACAGTCGCCCCTTATACAACAGTCGCCCCATATACAACAGTCGCCCCATATACAACAGTCGCCCCATATACAACAGTAACCCCATATACAACAGTCACCCCATATACAACAGTCACCCCATATACAACAGTAACCCCATATACAACAGTCACCCCATATACAACAGTCGCCCCTTATACAACAGTCGCCCCATATACAACAGTCGCCCCATATACAACAGTCGCCCCATATACAACAGTCGCCCCATATACAACAGTCGCCCCATATACAACAGTCGCCCCATATGCAACAGTCGCCCCATATACAACAGTCGCCCCATATACAACAGTCGCCCCTTATCACCTCAATCACGGGGCAAGTTGTATTGAACGATTTATTCTTTTCCTCTTCTGAAGTATCGAGTTTAAAATACTAAAAGATCGATAATTGAGAGTAGTCGATACTATAGGCGTAAGTC
Source organism: Ariolimax columbianus (assembly GCA_036924085.1). Taxonomy (NCBI): domain Eukaryota; kingdom Metazoa; phylum Mollusca; class Gastropoda; order Stylommatophora; family Arionidae; genus Ariolimax; species Ariolimax columbianus. The sequence goes on from JAVGWX010000024.1 coordinate 23,992,192, forward strand.
TCAAACTCAGAGAAATCGAGTATTGATGGTAATATCGAAGCGTTAGTTTGAGTTATTAAGTTGGATCGCGTTTCGAGGGCGATATAAACTGGTTGGTCTGGATTGCTAATGGGCATTGGATAGTGGGAGTAATTTAGAAGGATTAGTCCAAATTATTAAGAAGGAGCCAAATACATGAGAAACCTGACAGGGTGAATCGTCTTCTTTCGTTCACTTTAAAATATTGTCTATATCTGCAATGTTGTCTCTTGTATAAACTTCACTGTCTTTTGTAGTTCACACACAGGTCCATAAAGTTTCTCTTCCAGTGTTGTTTCTATGGGCCAGTGAGAATTTCTCTGTATATCATATTCGGGGCAGTTTTGCAGTATGTGCTCTGCTGTCTGGGATGCCTGTCCGCATGTACACATGGCTGAGTTGCCAGTCTTCATTTTTATGTACATGTGGCTGCGGAGTCGGTTGTGTCCTGTTCTAAGGCGCCACACAACAGTTTGCTCTTGTCTGTTCATGTTATGGTAATCGTCTGGTGTTGGTGGCTTTCTGATTGATTTGATCAGCCTTATCTTTTGTTGGTGGCTTTCTGATTGATTTGATCATCCTTATCTTTTGTTGGTGGCTTTCTGATTGATTTGATCAGCCTTATCTTCTGTTGGTGGCTTTCTGATTGATTTGATCATCCTTATCTTTTGTTGGTGGCTTTCTGATTGATTTGATCAGCCTTATCTTTTGTTGGTGGCTTTCTGATTGATTTGATCAGCCTTATCTTCTGTTGGTGGCTTTCTGATTGATTTGATCATCCTTATCTTCTGTTGGTGGCTTTCTGATTGATTTGATCATCCTTATCTTCTGTTGGTGGCTTTCTGATTGATTTGATCATCCTTATCTTCTGTTGGTGGCTTTCTGATTGATTTGATCATCCTTATCTTCTGTTGGTGGCTTTCTGATTGATTTGATCATCCTTATCTTCTGTTGGTGGCTTTCTGATTGATTTGATCATCCTTATCTTCTGTTGGTATGTAACTGGCACATCTGGTTGCTCGTCTGCAGCACCCTCCTTTGCCAGTCGATCTGCTCTCTCGTTTCCTGGTACTCCACAATGAGAAGGTATCCACTGCATGACAATCTTTCGCTGGTTGCTCAGTTCAGACAGTAGAGTCTGTAGATCTGGCAGTTTCTCAAATTTCAGTGCTTGGAGTGATGATTGTGCATCTGTCAGAAATACTACAGGTTGTGGACCGACATTGGTGTTCAACAGTTTCTCAGTTGCCACCTTGATTGCCTGAATTCCTGCATATTTTTTTTATTTTTTTTTTGCGTTAGCCTTATTTTCTCTAATCCCCAGGGTGGTGTGCGTTGAACTGTGGTTTTTATTTTGCGCCTGTCAGCCAAGTGCATCCGACTTCAGCATGCATGTTATGTGAGGGTCTGCTTCCTCCCGCATTTTCTAAGGATTTGCTTCCCGGGGTAACGGCCGGAGCTGTGATGGGGATCAAACCCAGTACCTTCGGGTTGTGAGCCGTGCCACTTAACCACCAGGCCACGCCGTCCCCCTGCATCATATGAATGACATAATTTTCCAGGGTGAACGAACAATCAGGCAAATGAGGACTACATATCAACATGATGAAAAGCAACCTCCTTAAACTCAGCACTTTCAACAAAGAACCAATCATGCTGAAGGGAGAGGAGTTGGAATAAGTGGATACGTGGATAAGTGGATATCTTTGCCTATTTGGGCAGTATAGTTGACACCAGAAGGTACAGATGTGGATGTAAGGACAAGAAATGGAAAGGTAAAAGACACTAAACAAAATATGGAAATCCAGAGAAATCAAGATTCACACAAAAGTTAGAATATCCAATGCCCAGTGTCAAGTCGGTGTTGCTGTATGGAGGGGAGACATTGAGAATTACCAAGGTCATAAAACAAAGACTGCAGTCCTTCGTTAGCAGATGGCTAGGAAGGATAATGGGAATAAAGTGGCAGGACATGGTGAAGGATGAATACCTATGGGAAGGGAGCCAGCAACAGCCACCGGAACGTCAAATTAAGAGAAACACACGAGGCTGCAAAGGTCATACGCTGGTCACTGGCACCGTCAAACTTAGAAAGACAGGCAATTACATGGGAAATCGTAAAGGGAATAGAGAAAATGGTGGACCCAAGATTACATGGATAAGAAAATGTGAGAAGGAACAAAGATTAAATGATTATATCTGAAGAGAAGCAGAAATAGCAGCAAAGGACCGTGCAAGCATGATTACATCTGAAGAGAAGCAGAAATAGCAGCCAAGGACTGTGCGGGCATGATTACATCTGAAGAGAGGCAGAAATAGCAGCCAAGGACCGTGCAAGCATGATTACATCTGAAGAGAAGCAGAAATAGCAGCAAAGGACCGTGCAAGCATGATTACATCTGAAGAGAAGCAGAAATAGCAGCCAATGACCGTGCAAGCATGATTACATCTGAAGAGAAGCAGAAATAGCAGCAAAGGACCGTGCAAGCATGATTACATCTGAAGAGAAGCAGAAATAGCAGCCAATGACCGTGCAAGCATGATTACATCTGAAGAGAAGCAGAAATAGCAGCCAATGACCGTGCAAGCATGATTACATCTGAAGAGAAGCAGAAATAGCAGCCAATGACCGTGCAAGCATGATTACATCTGAAGAGAAGCAGAAATAGCAGCCAATGACCGTGCAAGCATGATTACATCTGAAGAGAAGCAGAAATAGCAGCCAATGACCGTGCAAGCATGATTACATCTGAAGAGAAGCAGAAATAGCAGCCAATGACCGTGCAAGCATGATTACATCTGAAGAGAAGCAGAAATAGCAGCCAATGACCGTGCAAGCATGATTACATCTGAAGAGAAGCAGAAATAGCAGCCAATGACCGTGCACGCATGATTACATCTGAAGAGAGGCAGAAATAGATGTCAAGGACTGTGCAAACTGGCGGAATGTTGTCAATGGTATTTGCACCAAGGAGCACGACAGGATTTAATTGATTGATTAACTAAGAAGGATTGAGCAATGAGAGTAGAATTTACTAGTCCGGTTAGTCTAAAACACTAAGTGGGATCGAGTTTAGTTTAGTTTTGTTTTGTTTAGTTTAGTCACAGAATCAAAGTCGTTGCACACGGTTCAACCCATAAGTCCTCGGTTCTTCTCCATATTTTTTGGAGAACCTCAGTACAATGGACGGACTTCGTAGCACCGGCGAGAATCCTGTAATAGATTTGGTAGATTCTTAACATCATTTTTATTATTTTCGCCCGTGCAGCGACTATTGAGCCGACTCTTTTCTATTTTTCAACTTCCGATGGATTTTTAACGTGCGCGACACTTATTACGGACGTCCGATCTCTACTACCCAGATATCAGGGGAGTTACCAGAAAGCCCACGTGAAGCAATCCTGGTTTCCCCCATGATTTCAACCGGCAACCTCCAGAACCCGAGGCCAGCGTCTTACATCGAGACCACCCAGTCCCGGGATCGATTCTCGAAAGTGGTTTGGCTTCGTTCGTTCTCAATCTCCCGCTACCAAACCCCGACAAGGGCTTAAGTAGCAGAATGTAGTCCAGAGCACGAAATGCGTTGTTTCGTCGGTTACAGCTTGACTGCGATATTTGCACCTTCCGGTCTAATACATTCGACTTCAGCAAGCATTTTTTTAAGTACCGGGCTAGTATTCCGTTCTCTATTCGTTCTCCTTAGCCGGTCTGCTCCGTTGCAGGCTTGTTGTCCAGAATCACCGCGTGGAGGTGTAGAAGGGTCTTGGTAGCTCTGATTCGCTCGCCCTAACGCTAGCAGTCAGCTATGGGCCGCCGCTCCTAACGCTAGCAGTCAGCTATGGTTCGCTGGTCCTAACGCTAGCAGTCAGCTATGGTTCTCTGGTCCTAACGCTAGCAGTCAGCTATGGGTCACCGCTCCTAACGCTAGCAGTCAGCTATGGTTCTCTGGTCCGCCGCTCTAAGCGATAGCAGTCAGCTATTGTTCGCCGCTCCTAACGCTAGCAGTCAGCTATGGTTCGCTGGTCCTAACGCTAGCAGTCAGCTATGGTTTGCTGACCACTGCAGCTCATGCGCTGCTCAGCATCTTGATCACGAATTGAAAGTGATCAATATTCCTTTCCATGGTCACACACATAAAACCCTCGGCGACAGTCCAGCAGATGGTCCGTATGCCAGGACGCCAAGAATATTCTGTATACATCACATTCTTTTGCAACGCTGTACCAATGCGTGCCTATGTCTTTGGCCAGTCCATCTCGCCCTCGAATGGACGGGCGACCTTATGGACATCAACACGCATAGGGCTGGGCTACCAAAGCGTTGTTCTTCCTGTCAGTCAGTTCTCAGGCATGCGTACTACATGTGTAGCCTAGAGATGTTTGATTGATACATTTGTTTTCATAACGTCATGAAACTATGTTTGATGCCAAAATTTTTCGTTTGGGATCTTATCCCGTGTCTAAATTTATAATACACGCAGTTCCTATGTTCTGGGTGACTTGGAGCGTCTGCCGGCACATCCATTGATGGTTAGTGAAAATTACTTAGGGATCAATTATTTAGAGTAATCGACACTAGGTTTTAAATTACTAAGAGAGATCAAATATTTAGAGCAATGTACATAAGGCGTGTTCAACTTAAACCAGAACAAATTGCAACAGGTGAATGATGCTCATGATGACGTCATTTCTGGTGTGAACAGCACGTACCAACCGTCAAGTTTGCAAAATTGCATTATTCTCCGACTCATAGTTTCCTCAGCAGACCGTTGAAAACATGGCGGGTATGATATGGAATCCGTCCAGAGTTGATCAGTGAGCGGTGATTCGGTTTCTAACAGCTGAAGGATGTCGACCAGTTGACATTCATCGCAGAATGAAGGCAGTGTATGGTGACAAATGTGTGTCGAAGACAACAGTGAAGAACTGGACAACGATGTTTAAAGAAGGACGTGAGTTAACCCAACAATATACGCTTGACCTGGTCTCGGACGTGAGTTAACCCAACAATATACGCTTGACCTGGTCTCGGACGTGAGTTAACCCAACAATATACGCTTGACCTGGTCTCGGACGTGAGTTAACCCAACAATATACGCTTGACCTGGTCTCGGACGTGAGTTAACCCAACAATATACGCTTGACCTGGTCTCGGACGTGAGTTAACCCAACAATATACGCTTGACCTGGTCTCGGACGTGAGTTAACCCAACAATATACGCTTGACCTGGTCTCGGACGTGAGTTAACCCAACAATATACGCTTGACCTGGTCTCGGACGTGAGTTAACCCAACAATATACGCTTCACCTGGTCTCGGACGTGAGTTAACCCAACAATATGTGCCTGACCTGGTCTCGGACGTGAGTTAACCCAACAATATGCGCCTGACCTGGTCTCGGACGTGAGTTAACCCAACAATATCCGCCTGACCTGGTCTCGTAAGATCTTTCGTTAACTCACGTCCTTCTTTAAACATCGTTGTCCAGTTCTTCACTATTATCGTTGACAGAGTTTTGTCACCATACACTGCCTGCATTCTGTGATGAATGTCAACTGGTCGACATCCTTCAACTGTTAGAAACCGAATCACCGCTCCTGGATCAACTCTGGACGGATTCCGTATCACAATCGCCATCTTTTCAACGGTCTACTAAGGAAACAATGTGTGAGATGAAAAGAAAATTTTGCCAACTTAACGGTTGGTATGTGCTGTTTACACCAGAAATGACGTCATCATGCTTATCGCACATATGTTGATTTGTAACAGTTTGTTCCTGTTTCATTTGAACACGTCTCGTATTTTCCGTGTAGTTATGTATTCATCACACGTGGTTTGCTCACACCGTATTCATCCCCTCATTACTCATTCCATCTCTCCTAGGAACATTGATGACTTTTTTTCAGACATTTCATTTCACACGTTGTAATTTTCCTCTCCTGTGCCTTTGAAAAGGGCCAAGTCATACGCGCCACTTTTATTCCTAATTGCTGGTAATTTTCGAGATTCCGATGTCGTCAAATCTTAATTACTGTTTACACCGCTCGAAGGACGCGCATTTTCCGGAGCTGTGATAATTAGCTGTTGGCGTTAAGTCTATCAGCATCGGAACATTTGACACAGTCCTACAGCAGTTCTTAAATTAGGTTGTGGAACATCTTCTGTGGAAAATTTGACACAGGTCGGCAGTAGTTCTTAAATTAGGGTGTGGAACATCTTCTGTGCAACATTTGAATCAGTCGGGTAACAGTTCTTAAATTAGGTTGTGAAACATCTCCTGTTTAACATTTCACATAGTTGGCCAGCAGTTCTTAAATTAGGGTGTGGAACATCTTCTGTGCAACATTTGAATCAGTCGGGTAACAGTTCTTAAATTAGGTTGTGAAACATCTCCTGTTTAACATTTCACATAGTTGGCCAGCAGTTCTTAAATTAGGTTGTGAAACATCTCCTGTTTAACATTTCACATAGTTGGCCAGCAGTTCTTAAATTAGGGTGTGGAACATCTTCTGTGCAACATTTGAATCAGTCGGGTAACAGTTCTTAAATTAGGTTGTGAAACATCTCCTGTTTAACATTTCACATAGTTGGCCATCAGTTCTTAAATTAGGGTGTGGAACATCTCCTGTTTAACATTTCACATAGTTGGCCAGCAGTTCTTAAATTAGGGTGTGGAACATCTCCTTTTTAACATTTCACATAGTTGGCCAGCAGTTCTTAAATTAGGTTGTGAAACATCTCCTGTTTAACATTTCACATAGTTGGCCAGCAGTTCTTAAATTAGGGTGTGGAACATCTTCTGTGCAACATTTGAATCAGTCGGGTAACAGTTCTTAAATTAGGTTGTGAAACATCTCCTGTTTAACATTTCACATAGTTGGCCAGCAGTTCTTAAATTAGGGTGTGGATCATCTCCTGTTTAACATTTCACATAGTTGGCCAGCAGTTCTTAAATTAGGGTGTGGAACATCTCCTGTTTAACATTTCACATAGTTGGCCAGCAGTTCTTAAATTAGGGTGTGGAACATCTCCTGTTTAACATTTCACATAGTTGGCCAGCAGTTCTTAAATTAGGGTGTGGAACATCTCCTGTTTAACATTTCACATAGTTGGCCAGCAGTTCTTAAATTAGGGTGTGGAACATCTCCTGTTTAACATTTCACATAGTTGGCCAGCAGTTCTTAAATTAGGGTGTGGAACATCTCCTGTTTAACATTTCACATAGTTGGCCAGCAGTTCTTAAATTAGGTTGTGAAACATCTCCTGTTTAACATTTCACATAGTTGGCCAGCAGTTCTTAAATTAGGGTGTGGAACATCTTCTGTGCAACATTTGAATCAGTCGGGTAACAGTTCTTAAATTAGGTTGTGAAACATCTCCTGTTTAACATTTCACATAGTTGGCCATCAGTTCTTAAATTAGGGTGTGGAACATCTCCTGTTTAACATTTCACATAGTTGGCCAGCAGTTCTTAAATTAGGGTGTGGAACATCTCCTTTTTAACATTTCACATAGTTGGCCAGCAGTTCTTAAATTAGGTTGTGAAACATCTCCTGTTTAACATTTCACATAGTTGGCCAGCAGTTCTTAAATTAGGGTGTGGAACCTCTTCTGTGCAACATTTGAATCAGTCGGGTAACAGTTCTTAAATTAGGTTGTGAAACATCTCCTGTTTAACATTTCACATAGTTGGCCAGCAGTTCTTAAATTAGGGTGTGGATCATCTCCTGTTTAACATTTCACATAGTTGGCCAGCAGTTCTTAAATTAGGGTGTGGAACATCTCCTGTTTAACATTTCACATAGTTGGCCAGCAGTTCTTAAATTAGGGTGTGGAACATCTCCTGTTTAACATTTTACATAGTTGGCCAGCAGTTCTTAAATTAGGGTGTGGAACATCTCCTGTTTAACATTTCACATAGTTGGCCAGCAGTTCTTAAATTAGGGTGTGGTACATCTCCTGTTTAACATTTCACATAGTTGGCCAGCAGTTCTTAAATTAGGGTGTGCAACATCTCCTGTTTAACATTTCACATAGTTGGCCAGCAGTTCTTAAATTAGGGTGTGGAACATCTCCTGTTTAACATTTCACATAGTTGGCCAGCAGTTCTTAAATTAGGTTGTGGAACATCTCCTGTTTAACATTTCACATAGTTGGCCATCAGTTCTTAAATTAGGGTGTGGAACATCTCCTGTTTAACATTTCACATAGTTGGCCAGCAGTTCTTAAATTAGGGTGTGGAACATCTCCTTTTTAACATTTCACATAGTTGGCCAGCAGTTCTTAAATTAGGTTGTGAAACATCTCCTGTTTAACATTTCACATAGTTGGCCAGCAGTTCTTAAATTAGGGTGTGGAACCTCTTCTGTGCAACATTTGAATCAGTCGGGTAACAGTTCTTAAATTAGGTTGTGAAACATCTCCTGTTTAACATTTCACATAGTTGGCCAGCAGTTCTTAAATTAGGGTGTGGATCATCTCCTGTTTAACATTTCACATAGTTGGCCAGCAGTTCTTAAATTAGGGTGTGGAACATCTCCTGTTTAACATTTCACATAGTTGGCCAGCAGTTCTTAAATTAGGGTGTGGAACATCTCCTGTTTAACATTTCACATAGTTGGCCAGCAGTTCTTAAATTAGGGTGTGGAACATCTCCTGTTTAACATTTCACATAGTTGGCCAGCAGTTCTTAAATTAGGGTGTGGAACATCTCCTGTTTAACATTTCACATAGTTGGCCAGCAGTTCTTAAATTAGGGTGTGCAACATCTCCTGTTTAACATTTCACATAGTTGGCCAGCAGTTCTTAAATTAGGGTGTGGAACATCTCCTGTTTAACATTTCACATAGTTGGCCAGCAGTTCTTAAATTAGGTTGTGGAACATCTCCTGTTTAACATTTCACATAGTTTGCCAGCAGTTCTTAAATTAGGTTGTGAAAAATCTCCTGTTTAACATTTCACATAGTTGGCCAGCAGTTCGTAAATTAGGGTGTGGAACATCTCCTGTTTAACATTTCACATAGTTGGCCAGCAGTTCTTAAATTAGGGTGTGGAACATCTCCTGTTTAACATTTCACATAGTTGGCCAGCAGTTCTTAAATTAGGGTGTGGAACATCTCCTGTTTAACATTTCACATAGTTGGCCAGCAGTTCTTAAATTAGGGTGTGGAACATCTTCTGTGCAACATTTGAATCAGTCGGGTAAGAGTTCTTAAATTAGGTTGTGAAACCTCTCCTGTTTAACATTTCACATAGTTGGCCAGCAGTTCTTAAATTAGGGTGTGGAACATCTCCTGTTTAACATTTCACATAGTTGGCCAGCAGTTCTTAAATTAGGGTGTGGAACATCTCCTGTTTAACATTTCACATAGTTGGCCATCAGTTCTTAAATTAGGGTGTGGAACATCTCCTGTTTAACATTTCACATAGTTGGCCAGCAGTTCTTAAATTAGGGTGTGGAACATCTCCTTTTTAACATTTCACATAGTTGGCCAGCAGTTCTTAAATTAGGTTGTGAAACATCTCCTGTTTAACATTTCACATAGTTGGCCAGCAGTTCTTAAATTAGGGTGTGGAACCTCTTCTGTGCAACATTTGAATCAGTCGGGTAACAGTTCTTAAATTAGGTTGTGAAACATCTCCTGTTTAACATTTCACATAGTTGGCCAGCAGTTCTTAAATTAGGGTGTGGATCATCTCCTGTTTAACATTTCACATAGTTGGCCAGCAGTTCTTAAATTAGGGTGTGGAACATCTCCTGTTTAACATTTCACATAGTTGGCCAGCAGTTCTTAAATTAGGGTGTGGAACATCTCCTGTTTAACATTTTACATAGTTGGCCAGCAGTTCTTAAATTAGGGTGTGGAACATCTCCTGTTTAACATTTCACATAGTTGGCCAGCAGTTCTTAAATTAGGGTGTGGTACATCTCCTGTTTAACATTTCACATAGTTGGCCAGCAGTTCTTAAATTAGGGTGTGCAACATCTCCTGTTTAACATTTCACATAGTTGGCCAGCAGTTCTTAAATTAGGGTGTGGAACATCTCCTGTTTAACATTTCACATAGTTGGCCAGCAGTTCTTAAATTAGGTTGTGGAACATCTCCTGTTTAACATTTCACATAGTTGGCCATCAGTTCTTAAATTAGGGTGTGGAACATCTCCTGTTTAACATTTCACATAGTTGGCCAGCAGTTCTTAAATTAGGGTGTGGAACATCTCCTTTTTAACATTTCACATAGTTGGCCAGCAGTTCTTAAATTAGGTTGTGAAACATCTCCTGTTTAACATTTCACATAGTTGGCCAGCAGTTCTTAAATTAGGGTGTGGAACCTCTTCTGTGCAACATTTGAATCAGTCGGGTAACAGTTCTTAAATTAGGTTGTGAAACATCTCCTGTTTAACATTTCACATAGTTGGCCAGCAGTTCTTAAATTAGGGTGTGGATCATCTCCTGTTTAACATTTCACATAGTTGGCCAGCAGTTCTTAAATTAGGGTGTGGAACATCTCCTGTTTAACATTTCACATAGTTGGCCAGCAGTTCTTAAATTAGGGTGTGGAACATCTCCTGTTTAACATTTCACATAGTTGGCCAGCAGTTCTTAAATTAGGGTGTGGAACATCTCCTGTTTAACATTTCACATAGTTGGCCAGCAGTTCTTAAATTAGGGTGTGGAACATCTCCTGTTTAACATTTCACATAGTTGGCCAGCAGTTCTTAAATTAGGGTGTGCAACATCTCCTGTTTAACATTTCACATAGTTGGCCAGCAGTTCTTAAATTAGGGTGTGGAACATCTCCTGTTTAACATTTCACATAGTTGGCCAGCAGTTCTTAAATTAGGTTGTGGAACATCTCCTGTTTAACATTTCAGATAGTTTGCCAGCAGTTCTTAAATTAGGTTGTGAAACATCTCCTGTTTAACATTTCACATAGTTGGCCAGCAGTTCGTAAATTAGGGTGTGGAACATCTCCTGTTTAACATTTCACATAGTTGGCCAGCAGTTCTTAAATTAGGGTGTGGAACATCTCCTGTTTAACATTTCACATAGTTGGCCAGCAGTTCTTAAATTAGGGTGTGGAACATCTCCTGTTTAACATTTCACATAGTTGGCCAGCAGTTCTTAAATTAGGGTGTGGAACATCTTCTGTGCAACATTTGAATCAGTCGGGTAAGAGTTCTTAAATTAGGTTGTGAAACCTCTCCTGTTTAACATTTCACATAGTTGGCCAGCAGTTCTTAAATTAGGGTGTGGAACATCTCCTGTTTAACATTTCACATAGTTGGCCAGCAGTTCTTAAATTAGGGTGTGGAACATCTCCTGTTTAACATTTCACATAGTTGGCCAGCAGTTCTTAAATTAGGTTGTGAAACATCTCCTGTTTAATATTTCACATAGTTGGCCAGCAGTTCTTAAATTAGGGTGTGGAACATCTTCTGTGCAAAACATTTGAATCAGTCGGGTAACAGTTCTTAAATTAGGTTGTGAAAAATCTCCTGTTTAACATTTCACATAGTTGGCCAGCAGTTCTTAAATTCGGGTGTGGAACATCTCCTGTTTAACATTGCACATAGTTGGCCAGCAGTTCTTAAATTAGGGTGTGGAACATCTCCTGTTTAACATTTCACATAGTTGGCCAGCAGTTCTTAAATTAGGGTGTGCAACATCTCCTGTTTAACATTTCATATAGTTGGCCAGCAGTTCTTAAATTAGGGTGTGGAACTTCTCCTGTTTAACATTTCACATAGTTGGCCAGCAGTTCTTAAATTAGGGTGTGGAACATCTCCTGTTTAACATTTCACATAGTTGGCCAGCAGTTCTTAAATTAGGGTGTGGAACATCTCCTGTTTAACATTTCACATAGTTGGCCAGCAGTTCTTAAATTAGGGTGTGGAACATCTCCTGTTTAACATTTCACATAGTTAGCCAGCAGTTCTTAAATTAGGGTGTGGAACATCTCCTGTTTAACATTTCACATAGTTGGCCAGCAGTTCTTAAATTAGGTTGTGAAACATCTCCTGTTTAACATTTCACATAGTTGGCCAGCAGTTCTTAAATTAGGGTGTGGAACATCTCCTGTTTAAAATTTCACATAGTTGGCCAGCAGTTCGTAAATTAGGGTGTGGAACATCTCCCGTTTAACATTTCACATAGTTGGCCAGCAGTTCTTAAATTAGGGTGTGGAACATCTCCTGTTTAACATTTCACATAGTTGGCCAGCAGTTCTTAAATTAGGGTGTGGAACATCTCCTGTTTAACATTTCACATAGTTGGCCAGCAGTTCTTAAATTAGGGTGTGGAACATCTTCTGTGCAACATTTGAATCAGTCGGGTAACAGTTCTTAAATTAGGTTGTGAAACATCTCCTGTTTAACATTTCACATAGTTGTCCAGCAGTTCTTAAATTAGGGTGTGGAACATCTCCTGTTTAACATTTCACATAGTTGGCCAGCAGTTCTTAAATTAGGGTGTGGAACATCTCCTGTTTAACATTTCACATAGTTGGCCAGCAGTTCTTAAATTAGGTTGTGAAACATCTCCTGTTTAATATTTCACATAGTTGGCCAGCAGTTCTTAAATTAGGGTGTGGAACATCTTCTGTGCAAAACATTTGAATCAGTCGATTACAGTTCTTAAATTAGGTTGTGAAAAATCTTCTGTTTAACATTTCACATAGTTGGCCAGCAGTTCTTAAATTCGGGTGTGGAACATCTCCTGTTTAACATTTCACATAGTTGGCCAGCAGTTCTTAAATTAGGGTGTGGAACATCTCCTGTTTAACATTTCACATAGTTGGCCAGCAGTTCTTAAATTAGGGTGTGCAACATCTCCTGTTTAACATTTCATATAGTTGGCCAGCAGTTCTTAAATTAGGGTGTGGAACATCTCCTGTTTAACATTTCACATAGTTGGCCAGCAGTTCTTAAATTAGGATGTGGTACATCTCCTGTTTAACATTTCACATAGTTGGCCAGCAGTTCTTAAGTTAGGGTGTGGAACATCTCCTGTTTAACATTTCACATAGTTGGCCAGCAGTTCTTAAATTAGGGTGTGGAACATCTCCTGTTTAACATTTCACATAGTTAGCCAGCAGTTCTTAAATTAGGGTGTGGAACATCTCCTGTTTAACATTTCACATAGTTGGCCAGCAGTTCTTAAATTAGGTTGTGAAACATCTCCTGTTTAACATTTCACATAGTTGGCCAGCAGTTCTTAAATTAGGGTGTGGAACATCTCCTGTTTAAAATTTCACATAGTTGGCCAGCAGTTCGTAAATTAGGGTGTGGAACATCTCCTGTTTAACATTTCACATAGTTGGCCAGCAGTTCTTAAATTAGGGTGTGGAACATCTCCTGTTTAACATTTCACATAGTTGGCCAGCAGTTCTTAAATTAGGGTGTGGAACATCTCCTGTTTAACATTTCACATAGTTGGCCAGCAGTTCTTAAATTAGGGTGTGGAACATCTTCTGTGCAACATTTGAATCAGTCGGGTAACAGTTCTTAAATTAGGTTGTGAAACATCTCCTGTTTAACATTTCACATAGTTGGCCAGCAGTTCTTAAATTAGGGTGTGGAACATCTCCTGTTTAACATTTCACATAGTTGGCCAGCATTTCTTAAATTAGGGTGTGGAACATCTCCTGTTTAACATTTCACATAGTTGGCCAGCAGTTCTTAAATTAGGTTGTGAAACATCTCCTGTTCAACATTTCACATAGTTGGCCAGCAGTTCTTAAATTAGGGTGTGGAACATCTTCTGTGCAAAACATTTGAATCAGTCGGGTAGCAGTTCTTAAATTAGGTTGTGAAACATCTCCTGATTAACATTTCACATAGTTGGCCAGCAGTTCTTAAATTCGGGTGTGGAACAACTCCTGTTTAACATTTCACATAGTTGGCCAGCAGTTCTTAAATTAGGGTGTGGAACATCTCCTGTTTAACATTTCACATAGTTGGCCAGCAGTTCTTAAATTAGGGTGTGAAACATCTCCTGTTTAACATTTCACATAGTTGGCCAGCAGTTCTTAAATTAGGGTGTGGAACATCTCCTGTTTAACATTTCACATAGTTGGCCAGCAGTTCTTAAATTAGGGTGTGGTACATCTCCTGTTTAACATTTCACATAGTTGGCCAGCAGTTCTTAAATTAGGGTGTGGAACATCTCCTGTTTAACATTTCACATAGTTGGCCAGCCGTTCTTAAATTAGGGTGTGGAAAATCTCCTGTTTAACATTTCACATAGTTGGCCAGCAGTTCTTAAATTAGGGTGTGGAACATCTCCTGTTTAACATTTCACATAGTTGGCCAGCAGTTCTTAAATTAGGTTGTGAAACATCTCCTGTTTAACATTTCACATAGTTGGCTAGCAGTTCTTAAATTAGGGTGTGGAACATCTCCTGTTTAACATTTCACATAGTTGGCCAGCAGTTCTTAAATTAGGGTGTGGAACATCTCCTGTTTAATATTTCACATAGTTGGCCAGCAGTTCTTAAATTAGGGTGTGGAACATCTCCTGTTTAACATTTCACATAGTTTGCCAGCAGTTCTTAAATTAGGGTGTGGAACATCTCCTGTTTAACATTTCACATAGTTGGCCAGCAGTTCTTAAATTAAGTTGTGGAACATCTCCTGTTTAACATTTCACATAGTTGGCCAGCAGTTCTTAAAATAGGTTGTGAAACATCTCCTGTTTAACATTTCAGATAGCTGGCCAGCAGTTCGTAAATTAGGGTGTGGAACATCTCCTGTTTAACATTTCACATAGTTGGCCAGCAGTTCTTAAATTAGGGTGTGGAACATCTCCTGTTTAACATTTCACAAAGGTCGCCAGCAGTTCTTAAATTAGGGTGTGGAACATCTCCTGTTTAACATTTCACATAGTTGGCCAGCAGTTCTTAAATTAGGGTGTGGAACATCTTCTGTGCAAAATTTGAATCAGTCGGGTAACAGTTCTTAAATTAGGTTGTGAAACATCTCCTGTTTAACATTTCACATAATTGGCCAGCAGTTCTTAAATTAGGGTGTGGAACATCTCCTGTTTAACATTTCACATAGTTGGCCAGCAGTTCTTAAATTAGGGTGTGGAACATCTCCTGTTTAACATTTCACATAGTTGGCCAGCAGTTCTTAAATTAGGTTGTGAAACATCTCCTATTTAACATTTCACATAGTTGGCCAGCAGTTCTTAAATTAGGGTGTGGAACATCTTCTGTGCAAAACATTTGAATCAGTCGGGTAACAGTTCTTAAATTAGGTTTTGAAACATCTCCTGTTTAACATTTCACATAGTTGGCCAGCAGTTCTTAAATTCGGGTGTGGAACATCTCCTGTTTAACATTTCACATAGTTGGCCAGCAGTTCTTAAATTAGGGTGGGGAACATCTCCTGTTTAACATTTCACATAGTTGGCCAGCAGTTCTTAAATTAGGGTGTGGAACATCTCCTGTTTAACATTTCACATAGTTGGCCAGCAGTTCTTAAATTAGGGTGTGGAACATCTCCTGTTTAACATTTCACATAGTTGGCCAGCAGTTCTTAAATTAGGGTGTGGAACATCTCCTGTTTAACATTTCACATAGTTGGCCAGCAGTTCTTAAATTAGGTTGTGAAACATCTCCTGTTTAACATTTCACATAGTTGGCTAGCAGTTCTTAAATTAGGGTGTGGAACATCTCCTGTTTAACATTTCATATAGTTGGCTAGCAGTTCTTAAATTAGGGTGTGGAACATCTCCTGTTTAACATTTCACATAGTTGGCCAGCAGTTCTTAAATTAGGGTGTGGAACATCTCCTGTTTAACATTTCACATAGTTGGCCAGCAGTTCTTAAATTAGGGTGTGGAACATCTCCTGTTTAATATTTCACATAGTTGGCCAGCAGTTCTTAAATTAGGGTGTGGAACATCTCCTGTTTAACATTTCACATAGTTGGCCAGCAGTTCTTAAATTAGGTTGTGCAACATCTCCTGTTTAACATTTCACATAGTTGGCTAGCAGTTCTTAAATTAGGGTGTGGAACATCTCCTGTTTAACATTTCACATAGTTGGCTAGCAGTTCTTAAATTAGGGTGTGGAACATCTCCTGTTTAACATTTCACATAGTTGGCCAGCAGTTCTTAAATTAGGGTGTGGAACATCTCCTGTTTAACATTTCACATAGTTGGCCAGCAGTTCTTAAATTAGGGTGTGCAACATCTCCTGTTTAACATTTCACATAGTTGGCCAGCAGTTCTTAAATTAGGGTGTGGAACATCTCCTTTTTAACATTTCACATAGTTGGCCAGCAGTTCTTAAATTAGGGTGTGGAACATCTCCTTTTTAACATTTCACATAGTTGGCCAGCAGTTCTTAAATTAGGGTGTGGAACATCTCCTGTTTAACATTTCACATAGTTGGCCATCAGTTCTTAAATTAGGGTGTGGAACATCTCCTGTTTAACATTTCACATAGTTGGCCAGCTGTTCTTAAATTATGGTGTGGAACATCTCCTGTTTAACATTTCACATAGTTGGCCAGCAGTTCTTAAATTAGGTTGTGAAACATCTCCTGTTTAACCTTTCACATAGTTGGCCAGCAGTTCTTAAATTAGGGTGTGGAACATCTTCTGTGCAACATTTGAATCAGTCGGGTAACAGTTCTTAAATTAGGTTGTGAAACATCTCCTGTTTAACATTTCACATAGTTGGCCAGCAGTTTATAAATTAGGGTGTGGAACATCTCCTGTTTAACATTTCACATAGTTGGCCAGCAGTTCTTAAATTATGTTGTGGAACATCTTCTGTGCAACATTTGAATCAGTCGGGTAACAGTTCTTAAATTAGGGTGTGGAACATCTTCTGCGTAAAACTGCGACTGATGATCTTTGCCACATCGTATGCGCTTAAGATAAAAGTTCCAAAATGGGGCAGTACAACTGCAGATGACCAGGAGATCAACGTACTCACCACACCGTTAAAAGAAAGATTACATCTTTCTCAAGTCTACACTGTGTGTTTTCGATTCTCAAAAGATCCAATCACCCACTAGTGGGAAGTCAAACCAGCGCTGTCATATTGGAGACTGTCAAAAAGCTCAGAGATCCCGTGTACACGCTGAACAATTAAAAGAACCTTTGCTAGTTCAAAATCGATGTGTGGAGAGCTGTTATAAAGTTTTAAACTTCTTTATGAAAACACAATCTACATTCTCACAGGCTTAACAGACCAGAGGAAGAAACTATTGCAAAACTAAAACCGTACTACGGATAACCTTCGACTGCCTGGCAGGATGCAGTTCTTGTGTGTTTAAATGCCAGAGTTCCAAGTAATCCAAGTAACTTGACATGAATGATTTCATATAACTTTGCACGAATTATTTTATGTAACTTGGTAGGAATTATTTCATATAACTTGGCAAGAACTATTTCACGTAACTTGGCACGAATTATTTCATGTAACTTGGCAAGAATTATTTCATGTAACTTGGCAAGAACTATTTCACGTAACTTGGCAAGAATTATTTCATATAACTTGGCAAGAACTATTTCACGTAACTTGGCACGAATTATTTCATGTAACTTGGCAAGAATTATTTCATGTAACTTGGCACTAATTATTTCATGTAACTTGGCAAGAATTATTTCATGTACCTTGGCAAGAATTATGTTTATGTAACTTGGCACGAGATATTTCAGGTAACTTGGCCCAAATTATTTCATGTATCTTGGCACTATTTTGTTCATGAAACTTAGCACGAAAGATTCCAAATAATCTGACATGGATTGTTCTTAGTAACTTGACATGATTCATTCAAAACAGCTTGACATTAATAATTCGAAATAACTTGACATAAATGATTGCAAAAAAATAGACATTAATAATTCTAAATAACTTGACACGAATAATTCCAAATAACTTGATATGAATTATTTTAAAAAAATTGACATAAATTATTCAAAATTTTCCTTTTTCTTCTTCTTTCGTTCTCAAGCCCTGAACATGATTTTGCAAGTAGCAGAATGTAGTCCCTTAAACGGAATGCGATGTGTGGTTAGTTTACAGCTTGACTGGGATAGTAGCGATTTCAAATATCACTAGACTCATTATTCCAAGTAATTTCCAACTAATTACTCTATATAACTTGACACTAATGATTATAAAAGTACTGTATGTACAAGTGTACAACCTTAGACAGTATGGAGACACAAAATAACTTGAGAAAACATGCACCTTTCACTAACTGGCACGAGAAAAAGAGGAATGAAAACTCGCTATTCCGGGAATTGGGAAAAGCTCAAAGTCATAGGCGTAGCACTAGCCAGAATGGGTACAGAGCAATAAAACATTGTGAAGAGGATGAACCGAGACTTGTATAGAAACACTACTGAGACATCCGAGGGGTGTTCAAATGAAACTGGAACAAATTGCACCAAGTGAACATATTAATGATGCGCATAATGATGTCACTTCTCATGTGAACAGCATATATCAACCGTCAAATTTGCAAAATTGAATTATCCTCCGATTCATAGTTTCCTCAGCAGACCGTTGCAAACATGGCGGTGTGATACGGAATCCGTCCAGAGTTGATCAGTTAGCAGTGATTTGGCTTCTAACAGCTGAAGGATGTCGAACAGTTGACATTCATTGCAGAATGCATGCAGTGTATGGTGACAAAAGTGTGGCGAACGTCAGCTCCGGCGAAGGTTCACCAAAATTGCTGCATCCATTTTGGCGATGGCCTCTTCTTCATTGCCGCCCAACAATATCCGCCTGATCTTTCGTTAACTCACGTCCTTCTTTAAACATCGTTGTCCAGTTCTTCACTGTTATCTTCGACACACTTTTGTCACCATACACTGCCTGCATTCTACGATGAATGTCAACTGGTCGACATCCTTCAGATGTTAGAAACCGAATCACCGCTCGCTGATCAACTCTGGACAGATTACGTATCACACCGCCATGTTTTCAAACGTCTGCTGAGGAAACTATGAGTCGGAGGATAATGAAATTTTGCAAACTTGGCGGTTTGTATGTGCTGTTTACATCAGAAGTGACACCATTATGCGCATCATTAATATGTTCACTTGGCGCAATTTATTCCGGTTTCATTTGAACACGACTCGTATTATGAAAATAACAAAGCCGCATTGATATCAAATGAAACACAATTGTATTTTCTCTCCTACGTCTAACCACATTAACAGACAAACTGGGATGTGATGACTCACCCCAGAGTGGACATTCTATGTGAAACTCTGCCTGTTATTTCTCGGCGCTTCTCTCATCAACCAACATCTCCAACAAAGCCTGGCCGAATACGTGCAGGGCCAACAATTTCTTAAAGTGGCGAGGTCTGAATAACAATCATGGCTGACAATGAAATCTCTGACCCGTTGGCTGCCAAAGTGTAACACTTTTTGCATTCGTCTCTCCTTCGTTTTTATGGAATTCTTGGATATCGGGGGAATCACAAGTGTCGACGTCTTTTTACCAAGACAAAGACCAACAAGTAAGCTTCTGAGAAAAGTAATTGTAATATTTATATGGCTTGGCTTGGCTTCGCTCATTCTCAATCTCCCACTACAATACACTGAAAGGGCTTAAGTAGCAGAATGTAGTCCAGAGAACGGAATATGTTGTGTCGTAGTTTACAGACTGACTGCGAAATTTGCACTTTTCGGTCCAACACATCCGACTTCAGCAAGCATTTTTTGAGTACCGGGTTAGCATTCCCTCTTCGATCCCTTCTCCTTAGCCAGTCTGCCCTGCTGCAGCCGGTTATCCAGGATCACCGCTAGGAGGTGTAGAAGGGTCTTGTCAGCTCTGGTTCGCTGGCCCTGACGCTAGCAGTCAGCTATGGGTCGCTGACCACTGCAGCTCATGCGCTGCTCAGCATCTTGATCCCTTATATTTATATAATAATGATACACTAATATAATAATAATAGTAATAACAAGCCATATTGCAACCTCACAATGTAAACAGAACCTCTTGTTTTAGACCGTTATCCACGAAACATTACAATTAAAATGTAAGTTTTATTATCGTTTCGTCGGTGTAAGTTTTATGATTCATGTTCATGTTAGTGTTATTACATTCAATGCAAGTTTTATGATTGTATCTTGGATGTAAGTATTTATTGTATATTCAATGTAAGTTTTATAATTGCATCTTCAATGGAAGTTTTATGATTGTATCTTTCATGTCTTTTTATTTTACCTTCAATTTTAAGTTTTATGATTGTATTTTCAATGGAAGTTTTATGATTGTATATTCAATGTAAGCGTTTGTTTGCATTTTAAATGTCAGTTTTTCAATTTCATCTTCAATATAAGTGTTTTGATTGTATTCTCAATACAACTTTGGGCACATGTAGGCATGTATTAATTGGAGTGTCGGGGTGAGGAGGGGGTGAGGAGCAGTGAGACACAGAGAGAGAGAGAGAGGGAGAGAGAGAGAGATGGACGTGGTATGTGAGGAAGTGGAGTGGTGAAAGAGGGGTAGATCCTTCCAATGTTAAACTACTGTTCCGTCTTTCGTTCTGTACAGTTCGACTGACAGACTGATCTTCTGAGCGGACATTGCTAGTAATAGTGTTAGCCTGTTCACGACAGACTAGACAACAGGTCAATATAATCATATTACCGTACCCATGCTTGTCATCATGACAGATGAATGTCAGGGTCACAGAATACGCCAGCTCTTGCCAACGCTTGTATGGGATTGGGGGGGGGGGGGGGGGGGGTAAGTCAGTAAGAAGGTCACAAACTCAAATGGAAAGATTAAATATATAGTTGGTAGTTGGGGATTCCGTGGCGAAGTGGTTACGCGTAGGGCTCGTGAATTGGTGGTGTGGGCTGGACTCCGGACTCTGCCATCTTTTTCACGGGTGATTGATGATGAGTCCCCTGCATCTCGTAATATCCCCCCTAGTCGTCTTGTCCTTGACTTGCCACTGGGGCCGGGCGGCACGAGACGAGAGAGTGAGGATAAAAAGTAGCGAAGTTTATCCTTACTAAAAATAGTGCAAGCAAAATTAATTATGCCATCATCGTCTACGATGGGCGACGGCCTTTGTCTTTGTTCCTTTTAGTTTCTAGAGGTGTTATTAGTTGGAAGCAGCTTCCAGCTTTGTGGTTGCTTTAGGTAGCAGATGCTAGGTTTCGCATGCGCGTGCGCAGTCCACATTAAAATGGCGTATGTATAAACGAAGAACACCCTGCTGTTGTCATTGTGGGGGAAAAGGAAGGGGTGGGGAGAGAAACAACTTTTAGTCAGGTGTATGCATACGGAAATGCTTCCCGGGAACCGTTAGAAGTGTTGGGTAAATATCTTAATGACGGTACAAAAATTGTTGATGAAACATGACCTGGTCGTCCTGTTCAGGTCACAATAACAACTATAAGGAAGATGATTCGTGCTGACAGACAAGTAACGATAGACAGTACAGCAACTAAAATAGGTATTTGGGATCAAGATGCTGAGCAGCGCATGCGCTGCAGTGGTCAGCTACCCATAGCTGACTGCTAGCGTCATGGCCAGTGAACCAGAACTGCCAAGACCGTTTTACACCTCCACGCGGTGATCCTGGACAACAGGCTGCAACAGGGCAGACTGGCTAAGGAGAAGGGATCGAAGAGAGAATGCTAGCTCGGTACTCAAAAAATACTTGCTGAAGTCGAATGTGTTGGACCGAAAGGTGCAAATATCGCACTAAAGCTGTAAACAACGCAACGCATTCCCTTCTCTAGACTACATTCTGCTACTTAAGCCCTTTCATGGTTTTTTAGCGGGAGATTGAGAACGAACGAAGCCAAGCCAAGCCAAATAGGTATTTTGCATGGTTTAGCCTACATCATACTGCATGATCTCACTTTAGACAGAGACATTTTGTGAATGACGAAGATAATTAACGCGAAGTTCAGATGTTGCAGAGACAGCAAACAAAAGACAACTGTGTTGCAGGTTTTTGGATCACTGACAACAATAATAATAATTATAATATCAATAATAATAATAATAATAAAAATAATAGCCGTCAATCGCAAGCGAAGCTGACAGCAGCAAGTCAGACATGTTGTGTTGCACCTCACCGGTGAGTCTGCAGGTGACTGGATAATCCAATCCTGGCACTGAAATCCTTCCACATTGGTAGCATTTTATGTCAGATTGGGCATGTTAGTCTCAGTTGTTTTGTATTTTGGCAAAGTGCGTTTCCTCTGTGCTTCGGAGACCCGGTGTTCTCAGATGTAGGCGCCTCTGATGGGCGTTCTACGTCACGCCTTGCAGTCCTGTTCCAGGTATTCCCATGAGTTTGCGTCGATGTTGAAGCGTGTCAGAGATACTTTGTGGGAGTCTTTAAAACGCTTCTTTTGGCCGCCGGCTTGACGCATGCCATGTTTCAGCTCACCATACATTAGTTGTTTGAGGATGTGGCTGTCTGGCATGCGCACGACGTGGCCGGTCCATCTGATCTGGGTCTTCTGCAACAGTGTGTGACTGCGTATCATTTTGTAATTCATGGTGATCTTGGTGTCTGGGAGGAAGACTAACGTCTTGTCAGGTATGTTAGTCAGGGTCAGGTAAAATATACTGCTCAGGCATGTTAGTCAGAGTCAGGTAAAATATACTGGTCAGACATGTTAGTCAGGGTTAGACAAAATATACTGGTCAGACATGTTAGTCAGGGTCAGGCAAAATATACTGGTCAGACATGTTAGTCAGGGTCTGGTAAAATATACTGGTCAGACATGTTAGGCAGGGTCAGGTAAAATATTCTGGTCAGATATGTTAGTCAGGGTCAGGTAAAATATACTGATCAGACATGTTAGTCAGGGTCAGGCAAAATATACTGATCAGACATGTTAGTCAGGGTCAGGCAAAATATACTGGTCAGACATGTTAGTCAGGGTCAGGTAAAATATACTGGTCAGACATGTTAGTCAGGCTCAGGCAAAATATACTGATCAAGACCCTCACCTTGACTTCCCCGCAGTCCTCCCTGAAAACTGAATGTTTTCATGGCATCCTGGCTAATAAGGTTATTGATCGACGTGATCCCCGTAATAAGGAGCAACACGAAGTTGAAGCCAAACATAGCACAACCGCTTGGATGACCTCGGTTCTCCTTCATCAGCAGGCTTGGGATGTGAGGAAAACTACTGCAACCCGCCACTTAACGTCCTCTTAAGGGCGCACCAAAGAGTAACCTACTCTTTATAGACATTCGACAACAACCCCATAGCAACAACATGAACAACCACTTTATTCACCACAATCGACGGAAGCACCTAATATGGAAGTGATGTATTGTCCAAGCATGTCTGCTGTACATAGTCTACGCCTCACTGGCATACAGAAGTTGGTCAGCACTTCCGCTTGGTAGACTTTAAGTTTCGAATCAAGGCTAAATCCCCTCCGATCCCAAATGCTGTTGTACATCATCCCGAAGGCAGCACTGGCCTTGGAGATTCTGTTGCTGGCCTAGTAACCAATAGTAGTCTCCCTGGTCCGCTGATAAGGAGACGGGGTAAGTGTATTTATGTTGGTGGAAATTATGTTGACAAATAAGGGACATTTTCTGTAGTTCTGTTACTAAGACACCACGTCACTGCACTCCGGGCATACCCATAGGTGCTCAGGCTCTCTCAACAAATGGCGTAAGGTATGGATGCTGATGGTCCTTGTAGCTCACTGGTTGTACACTCTCCTGCGCCGTCCTTTCATGCGCCCCACTCCGCTCGAACTTCGTTTAATGTCGAAACTTTGCAGTCTGTGGATTGCTGCTTCATCTATTGCGGTGTCCTCATCCAGCATGCGGTCATTGATTGATTTCAAAATGTCACTTCTATCCATCACTAATGTGCCCATGATGGGAGCCCGTGAAGCCAAGATATGAGCTCTTTCATTGCCCTGAACCCCGGCATGAGCAGGACAGTAGATCCAGGTCAACGCCTGGAGATTTGAAGCCTCAACAGCAGCTATCCACTCGTATCTTAGCCATCCCTTCTATACTTTCTGAAGTACGGCTTGCGCGTCTGTCACGATGACTGCCTTTGTTAAAGAATTCTCAGATATCCATAACGAGACATTACAAGTGCAATAATAAATTGTTTTGACGTTCGTATCTTGTTTATTTATTTTGTTATAGTCATTTGTGACCCATTTATTGACGGTCTGGTATAATCGAAGAACTCTTGCAAGGATTGTCACGTGATCCCCTGCTTGGACATTATGTCATATCGGAGAAACGTCTAATTAGCTTAGAGAACTCGCTTTGTTCGGAATAGGTACGGGTTTCAACTCGTGTTAGAGGCACGCTTCAGTCAATTTGGTGGTAAATTGGTACCTGGCTTACTGTTAGAGAAGAAAAGTATGTGAAGAAAGAAGATGATAACCAGACCTCATCAGTAAAAAGCGGTGGCCTCGTGCAATGGTCTCCAACACTTCATCCCTGACAGCAGTGACAAAGTCAGAATCGAATGCTTATAATAGCTAAAAGACACAGAAAAGTAGACCAGCAAATCCTAGGAGGGTGTCCTTGGATTGGTAAGGGATTTCGATAGTCCCAAGCCAGCACCGTCTGACAATCTCAGCCGTGGAACGTCCTAAGAATTTTCGTTTTCTTGTGCGTCTGTGCGTGCCAATGTGAGGAAGACAAAGAAAAGCACTTGGAGAAAAACGGGGATACGTGTGAAATAGCACAAGAGATGGAGGAAGAGGACAAATGAGAAGAAGAAGAAATAGAAGAAGAAGAAGAAGTGGAGGAAGAGAACATAGGAGAAAAGAAGAAGAAGAAGAAGAAGAAGAAGAAAAAGAAGAAAGAAAGAAAGAAAGAAGAAGACAGAGGAGGAGGAGAAGAAGAAGAAGAAGAAGAAGAAGAAGAAGAAGAAGAAGAAACGAACCGTTCCCTCTCAGCATTGAAGGGGTGAGAGCATATTTGAGAGCGACCTGATGCAATGAAGTCGGTTTGTGAGCCATTTCCCATTGCAGAAACACAAGTGAAAAGAAAAGGGACACAACTGAATAATATCTCAAAGGGTTAAAGAATAGCATAAGTTAGTGAACTTGATCTGGCTTTCCTTGTATGTCCTGAAAGTCTGAAGAGAGAGATTATAGTTTAAATATTTAGTTTTCTTGATCATTTCATGGCTCGTTTTTCAACCGGGTTGTACTACTGCGTGTCCCAACGTTGTCTTTAACAATCTCTTTCCTGGGCTTTATAGATGTCCAATGGGGAATAAACTCCCATTTAGATGTATGGGGGATTTTGTAGTGAAGTGCAAGGGAGATCTACCTCATAGGATTATACACTTAGGAGATACCAGACTACTGCTGACGTGCTCAAACGTTCATCCTTTCCTCTGAGCATGTGGTCTGTAAATTGATGCTTCTCTTCATTTATGGGAACAAATGCATAGCTGATTAATTGGCCGTAGTTTGGAATTGGAAAGGTTCTGTATCCACTGGTCGTGGGGAGTATGATCACCAATATGTCTCTCTCTCTCTCTCTCTCTCTCTCTCTCTCTCTCTCTCTCATAGGTCACGCCTCCTGACAGTGACTCATTATCTATATGTCAGGGGAGGAAGACTAACGACTGATCACGCAAAATATACTGATGAGACATGTTAGTTACGATCAGAAAAAAACATACTGGCCAAGACCCTCACCTCGGCTTCCTTCCAGCCCTCCTTGGAAACGGGCTGTTTTTTTAATGACAGCCTGACTAACGAGGTGAGGGACCGACGTGATCCTCGTAGTAGGGAGTGATACGCAGATGAAGCCAAGCATAGCACAACCGCCTGGAGGATCCCGGTTCACCTTGATCAGCACGCTCTAGATGTGAGGACAGCTATTGCAACCTGACACGTAATGCCATTTTCAGGACTCACAGAAAAGTAACTTACTCATTGTGGGAATTCGCAACAACAACCTATATATCGTCCGGTATTTGTTAACGTCGGTTAAATAAAACTTTAGTTACAAATAGGCATTCACATTGCTGGTGTCCCCCAGATGGTACTGAGAAATAAAGGCCGCTCGTCCCTGAAGCCATCACGAAGTGTGCAAGCTAGGTATTTGTTATTTCATTTGCGATAGACATTAACGTGTGCATTACTAGGGTTCAGATCTCCTACCCTCTTAGTAATGAGCTATGTATTCAAACCACTTGGTTCTCTCTATAGGCGATGATGGCATAATTTATTTGCTAGCGCTATTTTTTAGTAAGGATTAACTTCCCTACTTTTTATCCTCACTCTCTCGTTTCAAGCCGCCCGTCACTAGTGGCAAGTCAAGGACAAGAAGACTAGGCGGCGACTACGAAATGAAAAAGATGGCGGAGTCTGATGTCGAACCCACAAAACCTGATTACGAGTCCGACGGCTTAACCACGGAATCACACAATCTGTTTAACATAACATATAATAACACAACATAGCAGAAGATAACATAATCTAATATATCGAATGAGAGAATCTAAAATGACCCAGCGATCTCGAAAAATAATACCTTGACACTGTTCCGGGGTTCGGAATTAAACTTTGGTAGAGAAGATTAGATTATGAATATAATGAATCATGAGCATGTACATAAAGTGATTTACAAAAACTATTTGCATCCATACTCTTCACCATCTGATCAAATAATTTCCTAAAATCAACAAAGCCGGTATAGAAAAGCCCTTAACACCGCGGTATCGATAGATGGCACGAATTGATCCAGACCCCAGAGATGGCACGAATTGATGCAGGCCCCAGAGATGGCACGAATTGATCCAGGCCTCAGAGATGGCACGAATTGATGCAGGCCCCAGAGATGGCATGAATTGATGCAGGCCCCAGAGATGGCACGAATTGATCCAGGCCTCAGAGATGGCACGAATTGATGCAGGCCCCAGAGATGGCATGAATTGATGCAGGCCCCAGAGATGGCACGAATTGATCCAGGCCCCAGAGATGGCACGAATTGATCCAGGCCCAAGAGATAGCACGAATTGATGCAGGCCCCAGAGATGGCACAAATTGATGCAGGCCCCAGAGATGGCACAAATTGATGCAGGCCCCAGAGATAGCACGAATTGATGCAGGCCCCAGAGATGGCACAAATTGATGCAGGCCCCAGAGATGGCACAAATTGATGCAGGCCCCAGAGATGGCATGAATTGATGCAGGCCCCAGAGATGGCACGAATTGATGCAGTCCCCAGAGATGGCAGGAATTGATGCAGGCCCCAGAGATGGATCTTCGGGAGGAACCTGTGCCTGGACATCATCTACCATACACAACGTGGAAGTCGCTGAGCAGACTTCGAACTGGTGTATCACGGAGCAAGAGCAATATGACACGATGGGGATACACAGATGATGACACACGTGACTGTGGCACAATACAGGACCCAGACCACCTGATGACCTGCCCCAACCTCCAGGAAACATGCAATAGGTGCGACTTGCTAGAGGCAAATGACAAGGCAATCCATGTCGCTGGATACTGGATATATAGTGGATGATATAGTGCTTGGACAGGGAAAGTAAGTCATTCCAGGACAGGGGAAGTAAGTCATTCCAGGACAGGGGAAGTAAGTCATTCCAGGACAGGGGACGTAAGTCATTCCAGACAGAGGAAGTAAGTCATTCCAGGACAGGGGACGTAAGTCATTCCAGGACAGGGGAAGTAAGTCATTCAAGGACAGGGGAAGTAAGTCATTTCAGGACAGGGGCAGTAAGTCATTCCGGGAAAGGGGAAGTAGGTCATTCTAGGACAGGGATTGTAAGTCACTCCAGGACAGGAGAATTAAGTCACTCCAGGACAGGGGAAGTAAGTAACTCTAGGACAGGGGAAGTAAGTCACTCCAGGACAGGGGAAGTAAGTAACTCTAGGACAGGGGAAGTAAGTCACTCCAGGACAGGGGAAGTAAGTAACTCTAGGACAGGGGAAGTAAGTCACTCCAGGACAGGAGAAGTAAGTCATACTAGGACAGGGGAAGTAAGTCACTCCAGGACAGGAGAAGTAAGTCACTCTAGGACAGGGGAAGTAAATCATTCAAGGACAGGGGATGTAAGTCATTCCAGGAAAGAGGAAGTAAGTCATTCCAGGATAGGCAAGTAAGCTATTGCAGGATAGAGCAAGTCAGTCATTCAAGAAATAGGGGAAGTAAGTCATTGCGGGACAGGAGAAGTAAGTCACTCTAGGACAGGAGAAGTAAGTCACTCTAGGACAGGGGAAGTAAGTCACTCTAGGACAGGGGAAGTAAGTCACTCTAGGACAGGAGAAGTAAGTCACTCTAGGACAGGTATCAAGTACATATCTGGCAAAATTGGCTGATCACTTATGTATGTTTCTGTAGTGCCGTGATATCGGCTGTGATTGTAACACTACCTAATCCAATGAAGGCTAACTAATAGTTTTCTTACTCTGTCGTCCTCAACGGAAGAGCACACTTAACATCCAGGAACTGGCCCGAGGATTGTGTATGGATGTGTCAGACTGTCTAGACTTTGTCAAATATGGGGCAGAATTAATTTAATAAGGGCTGCATTTGCTGAGAGGATGGATCGAGAGAGAGATGGATGAAGGGATGGATGGATGGAGGTAGTGTTGGGGTGTTGGATGGAAAGGTAGATGGAGGAACGGTTGTGGGGAGTGACTGTTGGCGGAGGGAGTGATGGAGAGGGGAAGAGAGGGAGCGAGGAATGTAGGGAGGGTTGGAGGGAGGAAGTAAGTTGAAGAGTGAGAGAAAGGGATTGCTGGATGTCGAAAGGGATGATTGGGAGGCAAGGATAGAGGGAAGTAGGGATGGGCGGAGAAAAAGTTGTGAGAAGTTATGAGACTCAAACACTGAGAACGTTGTTACTGAGACGAAAGATGGTCAGATAAAAATTCAGCGCAGCTGAAAGAATAAGGAATGAATTTTTAAGCTCTTAATTAGTGCAACATGATGAATCTTGCGTGGTTTAACTTACCCACTCCCGAATATTTTGACTTTTGATACATTCTCTTTTCAAATGCACAATTTTGACTTCTGGATTTCTCTTTTCAAATGCACAATTTTGACTTCTGGATACATTCTCTTTTCAAATGCAAAATTTTGACTTCTGGAATTCTCTTTTCAAATTCAAAATTTTGACTTCTGGATAGAATCTTTTCAAATGCAAAATTTTGACTTCTGGATAGAATCTTTTCAAATGCAAAATTTTGACTTCTGGATACATTCTCTTTTCAAATGCAAATTTCCAGAAAGGAAGCACAGGTACATTAATAATATTGGCAAACGTTGGTGTTGGAATTTTTCAGATGTAAGTATGGTAAGAGTTTAAGCTGATATATCGGCTCTGTAGCATTGTAAGAAAGTTTGTTAGCCCATATCAGCCCTATAGCAATGTAGAAACGTTTGCTAGCCGATGTCTCGGCTCTGTGGCTTTGTAAGAACATTCGTAAGTCAATATATCGGTGGTGTAGCATTGTAAAAAGGATTTCTAGCCGATGTCTCGGCTCTGTGGCTTTGTAAGAACATTCGTAAGTCAATATATCGGTGGTGTAGCATTGTAAAAAGGATTTCTAGCCGATGTCTCGGCTCTGTAGTATTGTAAGAACATTTGCAAGCCGATATCTCGGCTCGAAAGATTGAACCAGTTAAAGAACCAGCCGTGTAGTGAAACTCGTAACAGAAGCTATCGAAACGAGTGTTACAATATAGATAAATGTGAATTAAATCGAAATGTTACACGAGTCGTGTCTTCTTGGGTGTAACCTTCGCGAAGTTAGTGGCGCGTGAAGACTAGATCAGGTATGAGATGACTGAAAGTGAAACGACAAAAGGAGAGTTAATAAGGTGTTAGTCATGAATTCTGAGGGAGGCATGGTGATGCTGTTGTTATTACGGATACAGCAGTTTCCGGGCTCTCGCCCTCCGGCCCAATGCTATGTAATGGAATCTGAACGTGTTTATCAGCTGGTGTCTTATGTCAGACAAAGTGTTCCATGTATCTGGCCACGGAGGAAAAAGCATTTTCCTAAAATCGTTGAGCGCTGAGCCCTCAAAGAGATGATGATCAATTGTTTCATATGGGTGTGTGCACAGCTGGCACTCAAGGGTGGGTTGTGGTTGGATTCTGTTCAGGTGTTTGTTTAGTGAGATGTGTTGGGTTCTCAGTCAGATAATGGTGCTCTGATCCTTCCATGTGAGTTGATGTACACTGTCATTTGGACTGGGGCTTGCCTTCCTGTGTTTCCTATGACTCATCTGTTCAGCCAAGGTTCTTTGTTTGCTGATCTTATGAGCTGTTTGGCTGTTTGTAAAGTTGTTGCTGTGTGTCCGTGTTCTTGTCTTGATCCCTCCTTTTTTAGTCGTTGTCTGGTTATTACCAGGTGTGCTTGCGTGTCCAGGAATCCACTGCAGAACTATTTTGGCAGCACTGGATGTGATAATGTAGTCAATGGCTAGAGATGCGACTGCTCGAAAGAAATCAGAAGAAGACTAGCCATGGCAATGCAGAGATTGAAAAGCCTGAAGAAATTATGGCACAGCACCAACGAAATTATAAAGTAGAAGTCTTGAGAGCCTGTGTTTTCCTGTGGTAGCTTATGGCTACGAATCTTGGACGAATCCAAAAACTTCCAGACAAAGAATCAAATCCTTCGAGTCAAAATGTTACAGAAAGATCCTCAGAATACCCTGGACAGAGAAAAGAACAAATGTAGACATTCGGCAAGAGTTGAGCATAGAGGAGAACTGGTTTATCAATTCCAATTTGCCTAGAAAATGCAAATACTTTGGTTACATCAAGAGACACAACGGTCTTGAGAGAACAGTGATGGAATATATGGTGCCAGCAAAAGAGGAAGGGGTAGACCAAGAAGACGATGGCACCAAGATATCCAGGAATGCCTGAGTATGACTGTGGCGGAGGCTGGAGTTTTGGCAAGGGAACGAGTTTCTTTAAGACAGACTGGGATGGAAGCGACGTTCTAATAAGGACACGCTACATGATGATGATGGCTAGATATATTTGAATAAGGTCAGGTCTACAATGACCAGGAACTTCTAATGCTTAATATCTGACATTGAATCTGTGAAAATAACAATGTTTAGGGTCTTTGAAGAAAATGCATTAAAAAAACTTTCCCAGGTGATACAAAGCGGCTTCAAGTGATTTCAGCAATTTCCGCTATTTAAGTGATTTCTGTTATTTCTGAAATGTCAGTGATGTCAGTGATTTCAGGGATTTCTGATATGTCAGTGATTTCAATGATTTCAGCGATTTCTGAGATGTCACTGATGACAATGATTTCAGTGATTTCAGCTTCATAGATGGATCAAACCTCCCTGCAAGAATCAGACAGTTCATCAGAGGATCCGTCCGCGAATGTTATGTAGAGGCCATAACCAAAGGCGTGGTAATATAAGGATGAGGCAGGGAAAGCGTGGGATGATTAAAGGGCATGAAGGCAACAGAAAAGTTTACGTATTAATGAGTTCACATAAAAATACAATTAAAACAAGGCGATGCTGAGGTGGTACTGTGGTTTGAAATAGTCTGTAACATCACATGTATCAGCATGGCTTAGATACAAGGCCGAGGGGGAAAGAAGAAGGTAACATAGATTACCACCATACAGTCATCATTAGAGACAACGGACAATATCTATATAAAACTTAAACTTCAAACAACTTAACCAGTTAATGTCTTTATACTGGATTAGAAGATTCTGCATGATTGTGTACAACCAGTTTCTTTTACATTTCCTTTCTCTAAAAGCTATGTGCATCCAATCTATTCTTTAATGCATTAATTGACCATGCATTCACTATTTCCTGTGAAAATTCATTCCAAGCATTCACGACTGTCTCAATAAATAAATATTTGCTAATATATAATCTAGACCTTCTAAAACTATTCTGTAATTAGAGACATTTTACAATCTAATTTACCCTTTCACTTAATTAGGGAGCCGTGCATCGCAGTGGTTAGCACCCTGGCTTCGCATCTGAGTGGTTCTTCTTCTTCTTCTTCATCGTACGCAGTCAGACAGTAACCATTATTTTTTCGAAAAAAGCGGCGGTCATCCTGAGGCTGTCGACACTGCCATATAGCTTGTCTTGCGGTTCCACTGGTGATGGCCACATCTGCTCTCTCTGATCCTCGTATGTCGGGCAGTTCTGCAGCAGATGCTCAGCGGTCATTTTACCGGTACCACACGGGCATTCGTCGGTACCACCTATCTTCAGTTTGTTGAATAGGTGGTACCTCAGTCTATTGTGGCCAGTGCGAAGTCTGAAGACCACGACCTGCTCTCTTCTGTTCAACTGGTAATAGCCATCGTTTTTGGTGTAGCCGGTAAGTTCAGTTTCCCATTTTGTCATGTATCTGGATTTGATAAGCCGTTTTGACTTTTCGTATGTCATAAGAGAATCTGGTTGTGGTAGTCTTGCACCTTCTTTTGCCAGTCTGTCTGCCTCCTCGTTGCCTTGGATGTTGCAGTGTGATGGGACCCACTGTACCACTACCCTTTTTGGTGCGGACTGCTGGCATAGTTGACAGAGTGCTGCTCTTAAGTCATTAAGCTCAGTGTTTTTCTGGCTTTTTAGCGCTGTGACTACGGCCAGAGCATCTGTAAGCAGGACTATATGGCTTTCATTTTATTTATGTGTCACCATTTCTTCCACTGCCGCCCTCGCATCTGAGTGGTTCAAACATCCTGGGTTCATTCCCCACTTGAGACGGACGTAATTTATTTAGACCGCAATTACTCCCGGGTCGACCCAGCCTTAAATGGGTACCAGTTCAGTCTAGGAAGTAAAAGTGGCGAGGGAGAGGGGATGGCTACCGCCCTCATATAGCCGAGCCTTTGAAATGTGAGATCGCTAACACCTCACACCCCTACGGCAGTAATACTATGGGTTACTTGACTTAACTTGACTTTACTTTACTTGATATCTTATAACGCTGTATTAAGTCACCTCGAATTCTTCTCTGTTCTAAACACTGTAGTCCAGTTTCATAAGGCACACATTAAGGAAACCAGCTGATAGCATTACAAGACAGTCCCTGTTCTGGAATCATCAGCGTAAGACAAGTAGGAATAGACCACATCCTACTTTAGTTATAGGCCTTCAGACTAACGGAGAAATTCCTTTGTGATAGAAATCGAACCCAACACCTTCTGTTTGTGAGCCGTGCCACTTAACCACTAGGCCACGTCACCCCCCAGCATGTTTATATGAGCTAACATACCATGAAAGCTAATAGGAATACATCAAACGTGGGTAGAAATGCATATACATGACAAATAAGATACTTAGTGAATGCCACATGTGTAGATTTGATATCATACTGAGCCAAAGAGAGAACAGAAGTGAACAATTCTAGTCGTGAGAAGGAATACAGAAGGAAGACTTTGGAAAAGCAAATGGCGGCAAAATTGAAAATGATAGGATGATGAAACATGTAGAAATAATACACAAGGAAGAAAAACTAAATAGAAAGGTAGGCAAATAGAGATAGGAATAGAGGGAAGGAAGGTTAGAGGAGGTAGAGTCTTGGTAAAGGTACGGAAAATAATAATATCACAAGCTGAAGGCATCCCCTGTGGATGATCAGTCTATTTTTGAGTTTGAAATGGTGTAGATCATTCGAGGAGCAGGATATGACGCATGTGACTAACATCAGCCATTCGCATGTGCACGGGATCATTGAAGTGGTTGGCGACGGCAGAACCAGAGTTCTTGGAGATATCGATGTGTTGGGGGAAATGAACGCGAAGTTGAAAGCTAGTTTGATCGATTCAACACTTAGCGGCACATTATGGAGAATATAATGTTAGAGAATTTGCACTTGAATCCGTCTTTGATACTCCTTTAGGGATGAAGATGCATTTCTATAATATGTTTCTTGAAATCAATACACGGAAGGAACATTCATATAAACTAAATTCACAGATTTCCCCCAAGAAACATCATCATCATGTAGCATATCGTTTATAGAACGTCGCTCCCATCACAGTCTGTCTGAAAGAAAATCTTTCCCTTTTCAATGCACAGAACACAGAAGCAGAAAGATGACATAAATGATTTCCATAACAGACACAACTACACACACAAGCAAAACAGAAAAACCATAAAGCACAATACAGTCAGAACGTACCTGTCAAATCAGTCCTCTGCTCCATCCTTCCAAAAGTAATCCTACCCTCGAATGTGGTTGCCCTGTTTACAGACGCACAATTGTGACTCCGTTGTTATGTTTACACTCGTTGGAGTCAGTCGCATTCACTTCGACTGGTTTACGTGAAGACGTAACGACGCAATACTTATGCGCTGTAAAGCAGATATTCATACGTCATGACTGTCTGTGTAATAACATCCCTTGAGTTACAATCGTTTGAATGATCCACCTTATTATTTATAATATAAAACAATTCGATTATATTTAAAATTAGCTTTCTTAAATAAAAACCTATTTTCTTTAACTTAATTCGATGGCGTATTGTATTACGTTTTCGTCTGTCATGTCTCTGATGAATGTTTTATGTATCATGCTTCTTTACACATCTTTTAGTGTTGTCCGGCCAAACTCATGTCACTTGTATTTCAGTTTGTAGTTTGTGATGTCCCTGAAGTAAATTGTATGAATAGGAGATCAATTCACTTATATCTTGTTTGTGCAGGAGGCTGCATTAGAACTGTAGTCTATGGAGATATGTTCCTTTCATACCTGTCTATATATAACGGTGCGATAGAAAATGAGACTTTTAGCAGTTAGATTCATTTCACATTTGTCTATATAATATAGCTTTTATCAGATAGATTCACTTCACAATTGTATATATAATGGCGCTTTAGTAAAGTGTACCTTAATGAGATAGATTCACTTCACAATTGTATACATAATAACGCTTTAATAAGTATATCTTAAACATATAGATTCACTTCCTTTTTGTCTACATAATAACGCTAAAATAAGTCTACCTTAAACATTTAGATTCACTTCCTTTTTGTCTACACAATAACGCTACAATATGTCTACCTTAAACATCTAGATTCACTTCCCATTTTTCTACATAATAAAACTATAATAAGTCTAAACATATAGGTTCACTTCCAACTAGCCTACATAATAACACTTAAGCACTCCACATTATTTTTGAAAAAAATTTGACCTAATTAATTTTCTTAATTAGTCGCTGTGGTAGTCGTCTTTCAAAATTTGTAACTTTTATGTTTGTTTGTCAATAAATATGATTTTCTGGCGTGTATATACACAATAGCATAACGAACACGTGGGTGTTATTGTTTTTGTTGTATGTTTGTTAGTTTTTGGAAGTTGAAAATTTATGAAAATCTCGGGAAAAATTTTGACTCGACCACTAGGCCTAGTCGCTTCGATAGAAAACCATGGAAACCACAACAACGTATCGATACTGTGTTTACAATATCGCCACAACTGTTAGTTTCAATTCAAACGTAGTTCTTTCATTTAAACAAACAAAATAAACAGATCTACGCGATAAAAATCTTTCTCAACAACCTACTTCCCCTTTCGCAAAAAGTCGGCTTGCTCCAAACGGAGTATACAAAATTAAGACTGTTCAAAAGTCATTTGTAATTGAACACACGATACTTTAACCGGCAAAATATCGTGTATATATGGAGGGCGTAGTCAGCAGTAAAAAATGGCTGTCAGGAGTGACTCCGTTCACAAAGAAAATTTTTTTTTCCGCACACCGTTTTTGTAGGCCGAGCTGGTTAGAAGAGACCGGACAAGGGCGTGCTAAAGGTTAAGTCTACCTAAATCATATAGATTCACGTTACAATTGCTTATGTATTAAAACCATAGACAATGTGATTTGTATAAATTAATTTGAACTCTAAAAATTCACACGAATACACTTCAGCTGATAGAAACTAGTACATTAGACGAATCGAAGCTCGCTCAAATTTATATATTTGCAAGTATATATATATATATATATATATATATATATATATATATATATATATATATATATATATATATATACATAAGCTATGAATTACAATTACAATTACAATTAGGGCCGTGGCGCAATCAGGGCAGTATAGAGATTGTGTTGTTGTTGTTTTTGTTGTTTTTGCAATCCTCACGTACTGAGTTAATTCAACTCGTGGTCGTATGTCTTTGTTGACCAGCTAAACCGCTTCTTCTTGTATCGAACGGTTTAATTTAAGACGGTTAAAACCGAGGTCGTTCAAGCGGAAGTGTACGATGTGGCTCCTCGGGAAACTCATCGTGGGATCTACAATCACGATCCCCACTTCGTTGTGACACAGCCTGTTTCAGTGGAGCCTGAAGCAGACTTGATGTGTGGGCCCTGGTCAGGATGTTTCAACTGACATTTCCCTCCTCCAAAACTGTGGATAGAAAGTTGCATTCCCATTGAGTTATTGTTATTATACATTTAAATATTTATTTCATTACTTCTTTTAGGAGACAATTTGAGGAGGAAGACTAACATCTGGTCAAGCAAAATATACTGATCAGACATGTTAGTCAGGGTCAGGCAAAATATACTGATCAGACATGTTAGTCAGGGTCAGGCAAAATATACTGATCAGACATGTTAGTCAGGGTCAGGCAAAATATACTGATCAGACATGTTAGTCAGGGTCAGGCAAAATATACTGATCAGACATGTTAGTCAGGGTCAGGCAAAATATACTGATCAGACATGCTAGTCAGGGTCAGGCAAAATATACTGATCAGACATGTTAGCCAGGGTCAGGCAAAATATACTGATCAGACATGTTAGCCAGGGTCAGGCAAAATATACTGATCAGACATGTTAGTCAGGGTCAGGCAAAATATACTGATCAGACATGTTAGTACTGGCCAAGACCCCCCATCTGGACTTCCACGTAGTCCTTCCTGGAAACGGACTGCATTTCTTAGCAGTCTGGCTAAGGAGGTTGACGATCAACGTAATCCACGTAGTAGTGAGCGACACGCAGATGAAACCAAGCATAGCACAACCACATGTAGCACCCTGTTCCACCTTCATCAGCACGCTCGTGATGTGAGAAAAGCTACAGCAACCCACCACTTTACGTCTTTTTCAGGGCGCACAAAAGGGCAAACCTACTCATTATGTGCATTCGAAGCAACAACAACAACAACAACAACAACAACTAAAGTGGAAACAGTTGTATTGCATCATCAAAGAGCAAGGATATACACCGGGATTCCGACTGAGAGGGCTCGCTTTACACTACAGCCTGGATGACATAGTTACACTTTCTTCAGTACGATTAGTGATTCAAGAAGAGCCATTGTAACCGGGAAAGAAAGATAGTTAAGTATGAAAAAGATTTGAGTAGGAGGAGCTTCTATGAAGAGGAAGAAGAAGAAAGAAAGACGAAGCAGCAACAGCAACGACAACAACATTATCAGCAAGAACAGCAAAAACGAAGAACCAGAACGACAACAACAACGATAACAACAACAGTACCATCAGCAGCAACAACAGTAGCTGTAATAACTAGATCTATAACAATGCAACAACAACACTGTTGTAACATGTTTTGATATTTTTAGTGCAACGGGGAACTAAGCCGCTAATCTGGTCAGGCACATTATACTGATCAGGACGTTGCGTCAAAGTCAGTGACACCATACTGACCAGGACGTCGTATCAGGGTCAGGGACACCTAACTGGCAAGGACGTGGTGTCAGGGTTAGTGACACCATACTGACCAGGACGTCGTGTCAAAAACAGGGACACCATACTGACTAGGGCGTCGTGTCAGGGTCAGGGACACCATACTGACCAGGACGTCGTGTCAAAAACATGGACACCATACTGACCAAGGACGTCACGTCAGGGTCAGGGACAACATACTGACCAAGGACGTCACGTCAGGGTCAGGGACAACATACTGACCAGGACGTCACGTCAGGGTCAGGGACAACATACTGACCAGGTCATCGTGTCAGGGTCAGTGACACATTATTGATAGGACGTCACGTCAGGGTCAGTGACACATTACTGACAGGAGGTCACGTCCAGGTTATTGACACCTAACTGACAAGAACGTCGCGCCAGCGTCAGGCACAACCTACTGACCACTTTTCAAGGCAGCTTACCCGACGAGTCATGGATCGGCGTGATCCCTGTAGAAGGGGGCGTCACGCAGATAAAGCCAAGCACAGCACAACCGCCTGGAGAATCGCGGTCTACCTTCACCTGCACCCTCAGAATGTGAGGAAAGCTACGACAACCCGTCCTTTTGAGAGCACACACAAAAGTGAACTCACTCATTTTGGACATTACACATCAACAACAACAACAGAAATGCTATCACCATTCCTCCATAGAAGACATCTTCCAGCGGAAAAGCCCATATAGATATGTCTTTTCATAACCAAACCGTTCCATCTCACAAACTGATATATAATACGGCCATTTGTCTTACCAGCCTTTAGTTTTCAGGGCAAGACGTCAGAAAAGAAAGATTTCAAACAGCGGTTAGGAACAATGTGTTGAGAGCAGCAGCTCACAAAATGTCATTATAAATCTACCTTTTCGTGAGAAACGTAGAGTTGTTTCCTGGAAACTGGAATATAGACAAGGCCCCCTGAATTAGGCTGATCGTCCAAGTTCAAGGTTGTGTGTCCATGTCTGCGGAAGAAAGGTCAAGGATAAATGAACGATGCATATTTAAATGCTTGAACAAAAAATGACCAGGGTCGATGTAATGTTTCCTTCCAGCTCTTGTATTCGCATTATTTCTTCATCTTTTTCCTTCATCTGCTTTCTTTTATTCGGATCTGTTTCTTTATCTTGGTCCTTTCTTCTTCTTCTTCATTTCCTTCTTCTTCTTCTTCTTCTTCTTCTTCTTCCTCGTCTTCTTCTTCTTCCTCGTCTTCTTCTTCTTCTTCTTCCTCGTCTTCTTCTTCTTCTTCTTCTTCTTCTTCTTCCTCGTCTTCTTCTTCTTCTTCCTCTTCTTCTTCTTCTTCTTCTTCCTCGTCTTCTTCTTCTTCTTCTTCTTCTTTTTCTTCTTCTTCTTCTTCTTCTTCTTCTTCTTCTTCTTCCTCGTGTTTTTCTTCTTCCTCTTCTTCTTCTTATTCTGCTTCTTCTACTTTTTTCTTTTTTAGTTTTCTTTTTCTTCTTCTTCTTCATCGTCTTCTTCTTTCATTTCTTCTGGTTTTTTTCTTGTTTTTTTCGTTATCTTTTTCCTCCTGTTTTTCTTATTCTTCCTTTACCTCATCCTCTTCATCCTTCTTCTTCTTCTTAGTCTTCTTCTTCTGCGTCTGTTTATTTTCATTTTTAAAAATGTTTCTTCTTCTTCTTCTTCATCTTCTACCTCTTCTTCTTTATCTTATTTCTCTCCTTCTTTTTACACACATTTCTCTTCTTATTTTGTTATCCGTTTCATCTTATTTTCTTATCCGTTTTCTCTTCCTCCTTCTCCTTCTTCTTCTTCCTCTTCTTCTTCTAGCTCTTCCCCTTCTTCTTCATCTTCTACCACTTCTTCTTCTTCTTCTTCTTCTTCTTCTTCATCTTCTTATTCTTCTTCTTCATCTTCTTATTCTTTCCTTCTTTTCTTCTTCTTCTTCATCTTCTTATTCTTCTTCTTCATCTTCTTATTCTTTCCTTCTTTTCTTCTTCTCCTTTCTCTTTCTTCTTTTTCTATTTCTTTTTCTTCTTCTTCTTCTTGTTTTTCTTATTCTTTTTTTCTTTATCTTCTTCGTTTGCTTTTTTTAAAATTCTAATTATACTTACTTTTCTTTTTTCTTCTTCTTCGTCTTCTTTTTCTTCCTCTTGTTCTTCTTCTTCTTCTTCTTTTTCATTTTCTTTTTCTTCTTCTTCTTCTCCTTCTTCTTTTCGTTCCGCTTGTTCTTCTTCTTTTTCTTCTTTTTCATTTTCTTTTTCTTTTTTCTTCTTCTTCGTCTTCTTTTCCTTCCTCTTGTTCTTCTTCTTCTTCTTCTTTTTCATTTTCTTTTTCTTTTTTCTTCTTCTTCGTCTTCTTTTTCTTCCTCTTGTTCTTCTTCTTCTTCTTCTTTTTCATTTTCTTTTTCTTTTTCTTCTTCTCCTTCTTCTTTTCCTTCCTTCGTCTTCCTCTTCTTATCCCTTTTCTTCATCTGCATGCTGTACTTGTTGCAGTAGATTTAGCACACATCATAATGCATGATCCCACCTCGG
This sequence comes from Ariolimax columbianus, assembly GCA_036924085.1. Taxonomy (NCBI): domain Eukaryota; kingdom Metazoa; phylum Mollusca; class Gastropoda; order Stylommatophora; family Arionidae; genus Ariolimax; species Ariolimax columbianus. Next base: position 24,032,375 of record JAVGWX010000024.1, read on the forward strand.
CGACAGACGCTTCGCTAATGACGAAGGATTGAACTCACGTTCAAATGTAGCCGAGCCAGCAGACCAACCACTTCTTTGCTGCAGGTTTCTGTCCACTGATAAGGCGATGGGATAAGTGTATCAATTTTGGTGGAGATTATGACGAGAAATAGGGGACAATTAAATGGAATAATAAATAGTTTTCCCATTCAGATCTCATTTCGTTTTGTTGTCTTAATAGATATGTGTGACCTATTTACTGACTAGCCATCACAAAATATAGTGAAGCTATAGGAGAAACCGGATTCGAACCAAGGGCATCGACATACGAGGATCAGAGAGAGCAGATGTGGCCATTACCAGTGGAACTGCAAGACAAGCTCTATGGCAGTGGCGAGAGCCTCAGGATGACCGCCGCTTTTTTCGAAAAAATAATGGTTACTGTCTGACTGTGTACGCAGAAGAAGAAGAAGAAGAAGAACCAAGGGCATGCAGGTGATGGGTCAGTCTAACTGCAAACAAATACATAAGCTGGGTTAAACAGGGATTCAATCAAAACCTTTTATCTCACTATGTAGAACAGGTCTTCAAAAAACACACTTCAATTCCTCCTGCCACATGTCATTTGTTTCAGTTCAATCCACGCTCGTCTTATTTCCGTTACGTGTGCATTGATCTCTCATCTCTACGTGTGTCGCTCAATGACATCCTCATTGGGTCGGGCCATATAAAGGTCAATTTTGACGTCACAAAGTGCGTCTGGTGACAGTTTTGATATCCTAAGTGCCACGCAAGTATAATCTCTATGGCTCAGGGGACGCACTACAATCAACCCTGCACACGTTATTTGGGGAGTCGAGTTAGCACAGTGGTAAGTGCACTGGCTTCCTAACCGAACGATTGGGGGGTTCGTTTCTCGGGTGATGCGGGATTTTCCAAATCGCAAAACGGTAGATGACCCAGCCTAAAAAATGTTGACACGAACATTCTGGGAAAGTAAAGTCGGCCAGCTTAAGGTTGACATCACCTGGAGTGTGTCGTTGGTAAAGACAAATTTGGGGCTAGCGTCATTTTCCCAATATGACATATTCTCGTTTTAGCGGGATCTTTCCTTTTTTTTCTTTAAAGCTGTTTTGCGAAATTTAGTAAAGAAACACCATTGGTGAATTCTTAAACAAACTTCTAACAGAATAGCGTTTTTGTGTGACTGCGTGGATATTTTGCAGGCCACACAAAGAGAACCACGAAATAGTATGGAAAGGTAACTGATATGCCAGCTAAATAAACTCTCAGACCACAATAAAATCACCCTCCAGTGGATTCCAGCTCACTGCGGCATACATGGGAATGAATGGGTGGACAGGCTAGCCAGGGAGGGCAGACAAAGAGAACAATTCATCCACCCAGTGTCACTGCCAGAAGTCAAGGTACACATCCCCAAAACATGTAAACAGCAGAGAAGAAACAGCAAAAATCCACAGGACCCAATCAATAAACTGAAAAGGAAACAGTATACCACAATTTCCCGCCTCAGACTAAATTCACACATGCATAAAATGAAAGCAGCACAGACTGCACAATGCACATGTCAGAGAGGACCCCAGACTCCAGAACACATCCTGCAAACATGTCCACTGCACCAAGACTCCCGTGAGAAGACATGGCCCGAGGAGAGAAACATACAAGACAAACTGTGGGGAACCATTGAGGACCTTCGACTGACGTGTCCCTTCATGGATGCAGCCCATCTGGTGGCATAAAACGAGCATACGAAACCGAACGCAAAGAATAAGAAAGAAGAAGAAGAAGAAGAAGAAGAAGAAGAAGAAGAAGAAGAAACAAACTTCTTTTGGCAGACGATCAAGCAGTCATAGCAACTTAAGAAATACAATTGCAGCAACAAATTGATAAACACAAGCTAAAGAATACAGCATAACAATCAACATAGAAAACAACAACTGAGGTCATGAAAATATCTAGAACAGCCGGAGACATTAATATCATCCTTAAAATGCAGTAAATCAAACAGGTGAAAGATTTTACAAAATTTGGATACACGTCATCAGCAGACGGAAGAATTAGGGCGGAAATCCAACTAAGATGCACTAACGCAAATCAGATCATTGGACAATTGAGTCCAGTACGTGACAATAACTACCAAAAGAGCTTTATACAACACGATGTCCGTCCCGACACTGCGGCTACCAATGTCAAAACTGGACACTAACATCAAGTGAAAAACGGCACATCGTAACAGCAGAAATGAAATGCTTGTGAAAATTATTGAGGGTAACAAGGAGAGACAAGATCAGAAATGATGACATCAGGAGGTTAGTGGGAACAACACCAGTATTAGACTACATTAAAAGACAGCAACTAAAACGGTTTGGCCACGTAACAAGACTATCACCACACAGCACCCCCCAACAAGCAATTATATTTAGATACAACAAATTCAAGACCAAACGTAGACCACCAAAAAGGTGGCTTACAGAAATGTCTGAGGCGGTGAATGCCACTGTGCACGAGGCACACAATCTGGCTCGTTCTAGCGATCTTTTCATAACCTTACGCTGAAAGGAAAGAGAGGAAAAGAAAGAAGAAAAAAGAAACAGTAAGTGCAGTAATTCACTGGCACTGTATTTCACAATAGCGAAACATGGAATACTTTGAATACTTTCAGTTACTGCGAAGTGTTTAGTTAAGCAGTGATACCTAATAAAATATAATTGCATATTAAATATTTATGAATATTATATATATATCATATATAATTATATGTTATATATATATATATATATATATATTATTTATATATATATATAAATTATATATATATATATATATATATATATATATATATATATATATATATATATAGAGAGAGAGAGAGAGAGAGAGAGAGAGAGAAGTGTCGAGAGCAAAATCAGGCCTTGTACACCACATTTATTGATTTGACAAAGGCATTTGATACAGTAAACAGAGGAGGGCTGTGGATGATAATGTCTAAGTTTGGCTGCCCCAACAAGTTCATAACAATGGTGAAACAGCTACACGAAGGCATGTGTGCTCGTGTACTGGACAGCGGTGCAATCTCTAAAACGTTTCTAGTATCAAACGGAGTAAAACAAGGATGTGTACTCGCCCCGACTTTGTTCAGCATGATGTTCGCGGCCACGATGACAGACGACTTCAGATCATTGGAGCGTGGAATACCCATAAAGTACCGCACAGATGGCAAGTTAATCAATTCCAGAAGAATGAAGGCCAAAACCAAAGTGGCTGGCGACATAATCAGGGAACTTCTATTTGCTGACGATTGTGTTCTAATGAGCAACTCAGAACTGAACATGCAGGTTGGAATGGACCAGTTCTCTGCCGCATGCGAAAATTTTGGCCTGACCATAAATGCCAAAAAAACAGAGGTCATGTACCAACCAGCACCAGGCATGCCGTACACAAAACCAGAGACTACAGTCAGCTGGCAGACGTTGAATGCCGTAGACAAATTCACATATCTGGGCAGCACGCTGTCGAGATCTGTCAGCTTAGACGATGAGGTGGCAAGCAGAATAGCAAAGGCCAGCACAGCCTTTGGTAGAATGCGCTCGATGGTCTGGACACGTCGTGGCATCAGCGTCAAGACTAAATTGAAAGTCTACAGTGCAACCATCATTCCAACCCTACTATACGCTTGCGAAAGCTGGACTGTATACTCTGGACATGCAAGGAGGTTAAACCACTTCCACACAGGTTGCCTGAGGCGAATATTCCACATCCGATGGCAAGATCGTGTCACTGACATCGAGGTTCTCTGGAGGGCTAACATGCCCAGCACTGCTAGAAAAAGCACGACTAGGATGGGCTGGACACCTCGTCCGTATGTCAGACGAGCGGCTCCAAAAGAAGCTTCTCTACGGCGAGCTGAGAGACGGATGGCGCGAGAGAGGGCGCCCAAAGAAACGTTTTAAAGACGGTCTGAAGGACTCACTAAAATGTTGCCAGATAGACTTCGACACCTGGACGTCTTGCGAAAATCAGATCTGACTGGAGAAGCGCAGTCAAATCGAGTGTAGCTGCCGGTGAAGATGACCGTGTTGTGAAAGCCCAGAACAGACGCGAGACGCGGAAATCCCGAGCAGCGGGAACACCATCCCCTTCTACAAACCTCGTGTGCCCGATATGTAGCAGATGTTTTCGTGCTCGCATTGGCCTGTTCAGCCACATGCGCACCCACACCCAACAGGGAAATCTGTGACAAGGATGATGTCGGCGGTCCTCATCGACAACGATGGACAGCTATTATTATTATTTAGTGAATATTAAATATATTTTTTTTTAAATACCTAATAAAAAGAATGCTAAAATTGTGCAAATTAATACTGAAAGGTATTTGCTATTTTAAATACATTTCAAGTAATCTGTTCAGGCAACCAGGACACCACCCGCGCTAACTATGACCTAATTTAGCTAACAAGCCTTCCAACTGACCAGGGGAATATCTTTGAAACGGCACATTCTAAGGCGACTAAATAAGGGAACTCATATTGTGCCAAGGTTTATAATCAATACATGCTCCACGCGGAGAAATAAAACAAATTCATGGTACAAAACACAATAAATCAATATTGAAAGTGATCCTTTCACAGAATCCTGCCCCGAATTTGTTTAATTCTCTGTGTGGAGCATGGATCGATTATAAACTTTTACACAATTTGAGTTCCGTTATTTAGTCCGTTTAGGAGAGTGATGTTCCATAGATCAGTGCGAAGGCCTGTATAGCTCAGGTTGTCTTTACGCTGACTGTCCTTGACCCAGGTTCATGGCAACCAGGTCCCGTGCCGCTGGGTGTTCTTGAACCCGGTTGATGGCAACCAAGACCTGTGGTTCTAACCGTCCTTGACCTCGTTGATGGTAACCAGTATCCGTGGCGCTGACCCTACTTGACTCTGTTTGATGACAACCAGGACTCGTGTAATCTACGTCATGAGAATACAGGGAAGAAAGTCTTGGAAGACAGAAAACGGGGAAAGAGAGGAAGGGGCAGACCAAGAAATACCTTTGTGACACAAGCATGCAGAGCCGTTGCAGTGAAGACTTGGTGAGTCGAAGACGACCGCAGATGACAGGTAGGAAATGGAAAGACTGAATATTCTGAGCTTGAAAATCAGCTCCAGGACTAAATGACTAGCTGATGATAGTGGGCGCCCAAACCAGCCACACGACTAAATGACTTAATGATGATAGGGTCTCGGGTTCCAATCTAGCCCACGACTAAATGACTTTGTGATGATAGGTTCGGGGGTATTAAACCAGAAGAAGAAGAAGAAGAAGAAGAAGAAGAAGAAGAAGAAGAAGAAGAAGAAGAAAAGAAGAAGAAGAAGAAAAAGAAGAGTAGAAATAAAAAGAAGAGAAAGAAGTAGAAGAAGAAGAAGAAGGAGAAGAAGAAGAAGAAGAAGAAAAAGAAGAAGAAGAAGAAAGAAGAAGAAGAAGAAAGAAGAAGAAGAAGAAGAAGAAGAAGAAGAAGAAGAAGAAGAAGAAGAAGAAGAAGAAAAAGTAGAAGAGCGTATAATGAATGATGCGACCATCTGTTTATATTACGGTTTCACTATCAAATGTCCTAGCGCAAATGAAGTTCCAAACCTCATCACAACTTTCCCTAGTCGAACTGTCGACCTCCCAGGGAGGAATTGACGAGAATTTCTTGGTGAGACAGATGAATGGCGATCAGCAGCGCTCGCGGCGGACGCAATTATTGATCTCTTGATTTGGGATAGAATCTCCAAGTCTCTGACCTTTGACCGTCGGTTTTGACTTTCCGAGATTGGTCTTGGATCTTGGAAAATTGAGACAAAATTGATAGTTCTATAGTCTTTAACAGTTCCGCCTTACATAGGCTATGAGGCAGAATCGGTTTCAAGAGGTGGTATTTCACAATTATGAGAACTCGGCGTTTCTGTTAGGAAACACGGTCCTGTTTTACGGATATGTCTGAATCTGGGTTTTATCGTTAATGTAGTATGTGAATGAATTGACAGCAGCTAGTGACTCCGTGGATGACTGCTTGCAACAGGGTCAGTGACTCATAACTGACCGAGACCTTGTTCCGTCTACAAGTGCCGCCCCTGGAAATAAACTGCAACCATGTATCCTGGATAACAGATTAGGGGTCGAAATGGGAAGGCAAACTTAGTCTAAACAATTATGTGCTGAAATCGGATGTGTCGGGCCGAAAGAAGCAGATTTCGAAGCATCGCTGTAAACTACGGTATAATGTAACAAAAATCATTTTTATGAAGAACGCAAAAAAAAAAAAATCATTTGTTCGCCGTTGTAAAAGGTCTTATCCCTGACGAATATTTTTGTATCGTAACATAGCTTTTGTTCATTTCGATTTGTTCTGACACAACATCTCATCCCTACGTTTCCTTCCCTATTTCACTGATTATTTCTCTTCAAAGAACACAGCTTGAGAACTACCCGAGAGACCAAACGTTTCAAAACATCCAGGACCTTCGGCTTATTATGAGACCCACTGCCTATAAATATATTTTACGAAGATGAAATACGAATGAGGAGGAATTAAAACGAATCTTAATATTTTTCTTAAATTGACGCATGCACATGGAGGTCCCTACATCCCCTCTCAGCCATCCAGGGCTTACGGCTAATTATGAAACACGATGCCTAGAAATATATTTTACAAAGATGAAATACGTATGAGGAGGAATTAAAACGAATCTTAATATTTTTCTTAAATTGACGCATGCACATGGAGGTCCCTACACCCCATCTCAGCCACCCAGTCCCTACAACCTCCTCCCCCTAAACAACTCCAGTGCTTCATTGCTTCCTCTGAAAAAATTAAGGTTCAACGCATATTGACGCAGACCTCGTTTTCTGCTAATTATAAAATAGCACATCCATTGCGGTGTCCGGTGCTGTCCCGTCTGCTCTTGGAAGCCCCCCCCCCCCCCCCCCCCCCACGACGACGGTGTAAACTTCGTGCCAAGCCGTCACCATATCGTCAACAGGTCTCAGAGGTGCACAGCCTCTAGTTTTAGTCAGTGTAAGTTTTAGTCGACCTGTACTTCTACAAGGGGGCAGATCTTTGTAGCCAGGTGGGGGATTTCTTGCTTATCGGGCTAGGTTCCAGCAGCCTATTGCTCCGCTGCGTTGGGACAAGTGCCGCGGAGGGTGGTTAACTGATGTACGAATCCATCTTAACAGACTCAAACACTATAGCAAAGTAGACCTACTGCCTGCTAGGCGCAATCTATGCTGCTCTTAAGAAACTATCAATGGCCGGTGTTTGTTATGGCCCACAGTTAGTCGCCTCTTACGACATTCCCTCTGCGAGGCAGTGGTGCTATTCTTATAATATACACACAAAACACTGTGGACGACTCAGGTCCCAGCCTCTAGAGGATAGACCAATCTAGGCAAAGGAGGCCGTCAAAAGATATGGCCTGGGTCAGTCTGGCCGGGGAACAAACCAGGAGTGGGGATTTAACAAAGTGACAAGGGTCCAAGGAAATAGATCAGGTCACACATTTTGAATATCTGGGTTCCAGAATTGACAAAATTGGCTACTGTTCGAAAAAAATCAGAAGAAGACTAGCTATGGCAATGCAGAGACTGAACAGCCTGTAGAAATTATGGCAGAGCACCAACAAAATGATAAAAGTAAAAGTATTGAGAGCCTGTGTTTTTTCTGTGGCAGCTTATGGCTGTGAGTCATGAACGATTACAAAAACTTCTAGACAAAGAATCGAATCCTTCGAGTCAAAATGTTACAGAAAGATCCTCAGAATACCCTGGACAGAGAAAAAAAAATGTAGACATTCGGCAAGAGTTGAGCAAAGAGGAGAACTGGTTTATCAATTCCATTTTGGCTAGAAAATGCAAATACTTTGGTCACATCAAGAGACACAACGGTCTTGAGAGAACGGTGATGGAAGGTATGGTGCCAGGCAAAAGAGGAAGGGGTAGACCAAGAAGACGATGGCACAAAGATATCCAGGAATGCCTGGGTATGACTGTGGCGGAGGCTGAAGTTTGGCAAGAGAACGAGTTTCTTACAGACAGACTGTGATGGGAGCGACGTTCTACATAGGACATGCTACATGATTATGATGATGGTACCCACACATAACTTGAGAACCCTGCCCGAGAGGTTGAGTTCATTAAACGAGGCATTGCCCTTAATTCTCAAACAATACAGTTTAAGACTGTTCAGCCAAAATAGTTACCTTCCCACGATTTCTACGGGGAATCCACGACCTTCTAGGTCACATAGTAGGTTGAAAAACAAGGTATCCTTTCTCTGGCGACACGCCAGTTCAAATAACGTTTGTGGGAACTGAACTCTAGAAGATAGAAGCCATTAACCAAAGCCGGTAGCTTAACATATAAGCTGGGGGATGAATGTGCTAGGGAGAGAGATCAGAAGGAGCAGAGAAGAGAATACTACCGTGCAGTTAGTAGGTAGGAGTTAGACGAGAGCAGTAGCTAGATAAATTACAGAGCACAGCCAGTGAAGAACTAGATTAGAAGTCACCAAAGCAGACTAACCCGGTAAGGCAACGAGAGACCACGCACGTGTAAGAATCTGTTTGTGTGCGATGTTCTGTTTGAGTTGTGGCTAACACCTGTTACACGTGTCTCGACTTCCAAGTCCCTGAGTGGCATTCACCTGCATTCTGGTCAGAGAGATACAAATGGTCTGGCTCGTCGGCGCACGGCCGCGTGGACAGTTGCAGTTTTGTGACCACCAGAAAGACAAACGCCTCGTCCACATATCGTCAATCATGTGGACCACATGACCGCCCATCTATCGTCAGTCATGCGTACCACATGACCGGCCAATCTATCGTCAGTCATGCAGACCACATGACCAGCCCATCTATCGTCAGTCATGCGGACCACATGACCAGCCCATCTATCGTCAGTCATGCGGACCACATGACCAGCCCATCTATCGTCAGTCATGCGGACCACATGGCCAGCCCATCTATCGTCAGTCATGCGGACCACATGACCAGCCCATCTGTACTTTCTCTTTGACGCAGACTCGACGACATCCTGGGACTCAGTCTGATCACCGACGTCAGTATTTCGGATGTGGTCTCTTAATGAGATATTTAGGACTCCATTGCTCTTTTGATAATTCGGACCTTCTCTTTGTCTGATTTGTGTAGACTCCAACCAACACACACATAAAGTAAAGCTAGAATAACCATGTTATTGAAGGTGGAAGCTCTGGCCTTGACGCTCTTCATCTGCTGGAGTATCGGTGATGTCACTGAATTTGTCTGTCCTGTTGTCTCACTAAAAATGTATGTCCTGATGTCACTGAAATTGTCTGTCCTGATGTCACTGAAAATGTATATCCTGATGTCTCACTGAATGTGTCTGTCCTAAAGTCACTGAAAACGCTTGTCCTGGTGTCACTGAATGTGTCTGATCTGATGTCACTAAAATATCTGATCTGATGTCACTAAAATATCTGATCTGATGTCACTAAAATATCTGATCGGATGTCACTAAAATATCTGATCTGATGTCACTAAAACTGTCGGATCTTGTGTCACTAAAATTGTGATCATGGGGGGCCTAAGGTCACTTAAATTTGACTTTATGCTGGCCGTAGGTAATTCAAAGTTCTATTCAAACGGTCTTAGTCCACTTGAGTTGTCTTTATGTAAATTTAACTTTCTTTTCTGCGACTGTTAGAAAATTGGAATTAACTCCATACGGACCATGGATTGTGGAATTTACTATAATGCAACATTCGAGTCACTGGAATTGCTCTCACGCGGCCCATTGTCCTCGAATTTGCCTCTATGCGGCCCTTGGCTGATTGAATTTTCCGTAATGCCACCTAAAGTCAGTTTTTAGCTTCATAACCTCAGACACGAAGAGCCCAAGGGACACTACTCTCATCCGTTTAGAACCATCTCCCAGACGCCAGCCAATTAAGATCACAGAAATTACCAGCCTTGACTGAGGATGTAGACTATAGCCACCGTCTGTCGCGTCTCACGTCTAGCGGTAATCTTGACTATGCTCTAATGAAGAACAGGCGGCTGACGTTAAACATCGACCAGTAAATTAAACATTTCTGTCCACCGCCTGTCGAGTCATCCAGACGATAAAGTATTGTTGTTCTCTGTAAACCTTATTTTTTTGTTTTGATAAAATCTCTGAGCGCAATTCTCCTGAAATTGTTTACTTTCTTTTCTGTTTTTTCTACGAATCGACGTTATTGCACTCCAGGGATACCCATATGTGCTCGGTCTGTCTAGTTTCAAAGGCAAAGGGTGGATAATGATAGTTCTTGCAGCTCATTGGTAATACACACTTCTGACCCGTTCGCTCTTGTGTCCCAGTCTGTTGTAACATCTTTCGATATCAAAGATATGCAGTTTGTGGTTTTGTGATTCATCTACAGGGGTGTCGTCATCTAACAGGCTGTCCTTGACATACTTCAACATGTCACTCCTATCTCTATCAAGTGTACCAGCTATTGGGAATGGGTGGTCTCCATGTAGGACGTCGGCCTCAGTTGCTGGAAGTCGGGGGTTCAAATCATAGTGGAGGCTGGGATTTTTTCAAGTGGCTTTTTGGTATTTCCCGGGATATCTGGGTAGTAGAGATCGGATACCCGTTGACAGTGTCGCGCACGTTAAAAATCCCTCGCAAGATAGAAATCGAAAAGAGTAGGCTTAACGGCCGTTGCCCGGGCAAAATTTAAAATTCTGTAAAAAATCTACCCAATATATTACGGGATCATCGCCGGAGTCCGTCCATTGTGCTGAGGTTCTCCCAAAATATGGAGAAGAACAGAGCACTTATGGGTTAAACCGTGTGCAATGACGTTGATTCTTTGGCTAAACTAAACTTGGAGTTTGTGAAACCAGGATGTCAGATCTTTCGTTGGCCTGACCCCAGCATGACCAGGTTTGAAGCTTCTACGGCTGCCATCCATTCATTCCTTGGCCAGTCCTTCTGTCTCTTCCAAAATAGGGATTGGGAGTCTGACACGATGACTGTCCCTGTTAAAGAGGTCCCAGATAAGCATCTCCTATCAGCAGCCACTGCTTCCATCTCCGTTCTGAGAGGGGTGGGTGGTGTGAACTAGTGGTTAAGTGACACGGCTCACAACCAGAAGGTGCTGGGTTCGTTCCCCATCATAGCAACGGCCGTTATCCCGGGGAAGCAAACCCTTAGAACATGCAGGAGGATGGAGACCTTTACATAAAACGCATGCCGATGTCGGATGCACCGGGCCGACTGGCGCAAAATAAAACAACAATGCAACGCACAACGTCTTGGAGAAATAAGGCGAACGCAAACAAGAAAACAAAAAATATCCGTTCCCTTATTAGAATTTGCTGCTCTACATGCCCATGTGCTCCGTCGCAACCAGCCCTCTGACTCTAGCAGAGAAGCCCCAACTAGATATCCCACTCCATTTGTATATATTATGACATCACTATACTGTATGTTATCGCTAATTTACTGTGTTCCTTTGTGTCCCTATTATATACCCTATAAGTGGCATAGATCCACCTGCCGCCAGAAGAAGCGAGGCTGCTGAAACTGACGAGACGAACAGGGAAACGACACTAGACACCCATTGTTTGGACGCCAGGACGTGATCACAAGACTCAAATCCAGGCATCGGGGACGGCGTGGGCTAGTGGTTAAGTGACATGACTCACAACCAGAAGGTGCTGGGTTCGATTCCCATCACAGCAAACCCTTAGAAAATGCAGGAGGAAGGAGACCCTTACATAAAATGCATGCTGAAGTCGGATGTACTGGGCCGACAGGCACAAAATAAAAACCACAGTGCAACGCACACCGCCTTGTGGAATAAAAAAATAAGGCGAACGCAAAAACAAAAAAAAGACCAACAAAAACGTATCCAGGCATAGTTTATTAAGTCAGAAGTCCATACAGTCAAGCCCTGAAAGTCAACGCGCTGAATTATGGCACGAAATGATACAGGACCCATGGATTTAGCTTCAAGAGGATCCAGCCCCTGGACATCACTTGCCCTACTCACTTTGGAAGAGAATAACCAGACATCGAGCTGGCGTGTCACGATGTAGGAGGAACATGAAGAGATGGGGTCTCTAAGACGGCGATACACGTGACTGTGGTGCGGTACAAGATCCAGGTCATCTGATGACCCAACCTTCCAGGCACATGTGACGAGAGCAACATACTGGAGGCGAACGACAGGGCAATTCAAGTCGCTGAACACTGGATGAACGCTATAATACGTGTTGCTTGGACAGGGAAAGTCAGTTGGATAAAAGCTGTAAGACGTGTGGCTTGGACAGGGAAAGTCAGTTGGATAAACGCTGTAAGACGTGTGGCTTGGACAGGGAAAGTCAGTTGGATGAACGCTGTGTGACGTGTTGCTTGGACAGGGGAAGTCAGTTGGATGAACGCTGTATGACGTGTTGCTTGGACAGGGGAAGTCAGTTGGATGAACGCTGTATGACGTGTTGCTTGGACAGGGGAAGTCAGTTGGATGAACGCTGTATGACGTGTTGCTTGGACAGGGGAAGTCAGTTGGATGAACGCTGTATGACGTGTTGCTTGGACAGGGGAAGTCAGTTGGATGAACGCTGTATGACGTGTTGCTTGGACAGGGGAAGTCAGTTGGATGAACGCTGTATGACGTGTTGCTTGGACAGGGGAAGTCAGTTGGATGAACGCTGTATGACGTGTTGCTTGGACTGGGAAAGTCAGTTGGATGAACGCTGTATGACGTGTTGCTTGGACAGGGGAAGTCAGTTGGATGAACGCTGTATGACGTGTTGCTTGGACTGGGAAAGTCAGTTGGATGAACGCTGTATGACGTGTTGCTTGGACAGGGGAAGTCAGTTGGATGAACGCTGTATGACGTGTTGCTTGGACTGGGAAAGTCAGTTGGATGAACGATGTATGACGTGTTGCTTGGACAGGGGAAGTCAGTTGGGTGAACGCTGTAAGACGTGTGGCTTGGACAGGTGAAGTCAGTTGGATGAACGTTGTATGACGTGTTGCTTGGACAGGGGAAGTAAGTTGGATGAGCGCTGTGAGACGTGGGGCTTAGACAGGGACGTCAGTTGGCTCTATCTTGTATAATATGTTTACAACAATAGACTTCTCCATTAAGATAATGAAATCGTAAAATTTCAACTTTCAAACATGTCGCAAAAGGCAGCTGAAGAGGGTTGCTCCACGGTAAGCAACCTCATAATGTAAAAACAACAGGTAATTAAATTACCACAGCAAAATCTATCACACGTGTTTTGATACAGATGTCTTATCTAATAGAGGCATTACAGAAAACAAACAAGGCCCCGATGTTATGAGAAATCTGCGCATAACTAGGAAAACTGCAAAGATTAACATCAATAGTGCTCCAATACCAACCTCCCACTGTCGCTCCAGAAAATGATAAAAATAAAAAGGCACAATTTAATCATCGAGTACCATACAGAGAGATCAAGAACATCATCAGAAATCAGTATATACATCAATGGAGAGAAGACAGAAACATAAGCAGTACACCAGACTCAATTCACCAACTCAAAAGAAATCAACAAACTACCTTATTTCGCCTGAGAACTGGACACTGCAGACTACTAGAACATCAGAACATCAATACTGACTGAAGATCTCACACACCGATGAGTGCTCATGTGAAACAGGATGCCAGAACCCTGAGCATATTCTACGAGAATGCCCAATCTATAGGGACATGAGATGCCAGACCTGGCCAGAGGGTGTGGAGCTGAGACAAAAGGTCTGGAGCAGAGCTCCGACCTGGTGAAGGCTACAGACTCCATCATGGCCACTGCCCTGCAGATATAGCATGACCAAAAGATCCTGAACGCACAGAACAAGACGGACTTCCTATCAGGAGGGAGAGTGCAGTAGTTCAAAACAATCTGTTTCAAATGCAACAGAAGGGAGGCAAGAATAGCGTAGATTGATCACGTTTGAGGTATGACAACATAGACATATGGTCATAACTACAACAACCATGGACAATATCTTGTGACAGACGACGGACTGCTGATTTCTTCATTTGTTTTTGAGATCAAAGGAAACTGGCCGACATAGAAGAAGGACCTGAAGTAGATGCTATTAAAGATTTTGATGAGGATGACAAAGAAAGCTCAAAAGAAGAAGAAATTGATGACAAAAAAGAAGAAGAAGAAAAAGAAGAAGAAGAGGGAACGAAAAAGAAAAAGAAGAAGAAGGAGACAAAGAAGAGGACGAAGAAGAAGAAGAAGAAGAAGAAGAAGAAGAAGAAGAAGAAGAAGAAGAAGAAGAAGAATTAGAAGAAGAAGGAGCATCATGGTAAAAGACAGAGTACGTTGAAGATCTTTACAGCCGACCATCCATGTAGAGATGGTACTTGAACTGAACATTATTACACGTCATCCCTCAATGTGATGCCACATTCTACGATTCCCGGGCTACATGTGGTCCGCGTGCCTCGTATTTGAGACCAAAAATCTCAAACTAATCTTCATTCTTTCGTTCCGTATTCCTTTCGGGCCTCTTCCATCAGAATTTATTGTGTCCTTCAACACTCTGTTTGACTAGCATGGTGATAGAATTCTGTCCCCTATAAATCTCCCACGACAACTCTATCGATTGACCGCCCTCTAAGTCTCCCTCGTCCTCGGACTTCAGATTATTGAGCAACTAATGGCGGTTCGAGGCGAATTTTGATGCGTCACTTAAGACGGGAAATGATGCCTGGGGCTATTATCTAATGTACATACGACAGTTTCCGAATGGATCTCTTAACTGGGGATGACAGAATAGAACCACTGTCCCTTTCATGCGTGATAGCCGAGGTGTTCATGAGGGTAGGAGTATCAATGAGTAAAACACGTTTCTAGAGAAAACACCACTGATAGGGCACGTAAACAGCTTTGGCGCAGGATTCCTAAAAGTAGTCAACTATAGTGGTGGTTCTATGCTCCAGCTGGGGCGAACATGTGCGAAAAATAACACAAGGGTGTGTTGGAGTGGTGGTAGAGCGCTCATTTCCCATGGCAAAGGTACTGGGTTCGGCCCCATCTATCGATATACTACTTTTGACACGGTTGAAAATGGGTACCTAGTTTAGTGTTCAAGCTAAACAGGCAGCACGACTGGAAACAACTAGTAGAAGTAGTAGTGAAGGTTTTAGTAGTAGTAGAAAGTGAAGGTTTTAGTAGTAGTAGAACGTGAAGGTTTTATTAATAGTAGAAAGTGAAGGTTTTAGTAATAGTAGAAAGTGAAGGTTTTAGTAGTAGTAATAGTGAAGGTTTTAGTAATAGTAGAAAGTGAAGGTTTTAGTAGTAGTAATAGTGAAGGTTTTAGTAATAGTAGAAAGTGAAGGTTTTAGTAGTAGTAATAGTGAAGTTTTAGTAATAGTAGAAAGTGAAGGTTTTAGTAGTAGTAGAAAGTGAAGGTTTTAGTAATAGTAGAAAGTGACGGTTTTAGTAATAGTAGAAAGTGAAGGTTTTAGTAATAGTAGAAAGTAAAGGTTTTAGTAGTACTAGTAGTAGTAGTAGTAGTAGTGAAGGTATTAGTAGTAGAAGTAGTGAAGGTTTTAGTTGTAGAAATAGTAAAGGTTTTAGTAGTAGAAGTAGTGAAGGTTTTAGTAATAGTAGTAGTGAAGGTTTTAGTAATAGTAGAAAGTGAAGGTTTTAGTAATAGTAGTAGTGAAGGTTTTAGTAATAGTAGAAAGTGAAGGTTTTAGTAATAGTAGTAGTGAAGGTTTTAGTAGTAGTAGTAGTGAAGGTTTTAGTAATAGTAGTAGTGAAGGTTTTAGTAATAGTAGAAAGTGAAGGTTTTAGTAATAGTAGAAAGTGAAGGTTTTAGTAGTAGTAGTAGTATTAGTAGTAGTAGTGAAGGTTTTAGTAATAGTAGTAGTGAAGGTTTTAGTAATAGTAGTAGTGAAGGTTTTAGTAATAGTAGAAAGTGAAGGTTTTAGTAATAGTAGAAAGTGAAGGTTTTAGTAGTAGTAGTAGTAGTAGTAGTAGTAGTAGTAGTACTGAAGGTTTTAGTAATAGTAGTAGTGAAGGTTTTAGTAATAGTAGTAGTGAAGGTTTTAGTAATAGTAGAAAGTGAAGGTTTTAGTAATAGTAGTAGTGAAGGTTTTAGTAATAGTAGAAAGTGAAGGTTTTAGTAATAGTAGAAAGTGAAGGTTTTAGTAGTAGTAGTAGTGAAGGTTTTAGTAATAGTAGTAGTGAAGGTTTTAGTAATAGTAGAAAGTGAAGGTTTTAGTAATAGTAGAAAGTGAAAGTTTTAGTAATAGTAGAAAGTGAAGGTTTTAGTAGTAGTAGTAGTAGTAGTAGTAGTAGTAGTAGTAGTAGTAGTGAAGGTTTTAGTAGTAGTAGTAGTGAAGGTTTTAGGAATAGTAGTAGTGAAGGTTTTAGTAGTTGTGAAGACTTTGCAGAAATAGCCAAAGCAAAGATGCACGAAGATCCCATAAACGCACTAACAACACCAAAGCCCATCACTACTGTACGAAAACCTACCTGGAGGCAGGATATATTTCCAGAGGTGGTAGAAAATATACCAGGTATTGGAAACAAAAACTGCCAGACTGAAAAAGAAAGGAGAGATACTACCCTAAGCTTTATATCGAAAAACTACCCAAGCATGGACTGGACCCATGCATACACCGATGGTTCTGTAACAAACACTACACAGAGCGGAGGGGCAGGAGCATTCCTGAACCTACCAAATGGCAGAAAAATAAATCTGTCATTCGCTACTGGTAAGTACACAAGCAATTTCAGAGCGGAGGCAGAGGCACTGAGGGAGGCAGTGTAAGAAATGGTGACACACAAAGAAAATGAAAGCCATATAGTCCTGCTTACAGATGCTCTCGCCGTAGTCACAGCGCTAAAAAGCCAGAAAAACACTGAGCTTAATGACTTAAGAGCAGCACTCTGCAAACTGTGCCAGCAGTCCGCACCAAAAAGGGTAGTGGTACAGTGGGTCCCATCACACTGCAACATCCAAGGCAACGAGGAGGCAGACAGACTGGCAAAAGAATGTGCAAGACTACCACAAACAGATACTAGTATGACGTACGAAGAGTCAAAACGGCTTATCAAAGCCAGATACATGACCAAATGGGAAACCGAACATACTGGTTACACCAAAAACGATGCCTATTACCAGTTGAACAGAAGAGAACAGGTCGTCGTCTTCAGACTTCGCACTGGCCACAATAGACTGAGGTACCACTTATTCAACAAATTGAAGATAGGTGGCACCGACGAATGCCCGTGTGGTACCGGTAAAATGACCGCTGAACATCTGCTGCAGAACTGCCCGACATACGAGGATCAGAGAGAGCAGATGTGGCCATTGCCAGTGGAACTGCAAGACAAGCTCTATGGCAGTGTCGACAGCCTCAGGATGACCGCCGCTTTTTTCGAAAAAATAATGGTTACTGTCTGACTGCGTACGAAGAAGAAGAAGAAGAAGAAGAAGAAGAAGAAGAAGAAGAAGAAGAAGTAGTTGTGAAGGTTTTAGTAGTTGTGAAGGTTTTAGTAGTTGTGAAGGTTTTAGTAGTTGTGAAGGTTTTAGTAATAGTAGTAGTGAAGGTTTTAGTGATAGTAGAAAGTGACAGTTTTGGTAATAGAAAGTGAAGGTTTTAGTAGTAGTGAAGGTTTTAGTAATAGTAGTAATGAAGGTTTAAGTAGTTGTGAAGATTTTAGTAGTAGTAGTAGGAAAGGCTTTAGTAGTAATGAAGGTTTTAGTAGTTGTGAAGGTTTTAGTAATAGTAGTAATGAAGGTTTTAGTAGTAATGAAGGTATTAGTAGTTGTGAAGGTTTTAGTAGTTGTGAAGGTTTTAGTAATAGTAGTAGTGAAGGTTTTAGTGATAGTAGAAAGTGACAGTTTTGGTAATAGAAAGTGAAGGTTTTAGTAGTAGTGAAGGTTTTAGTAGTTGTGTAGGTGTTAGTAGTAGTAGTAGTGAAGGTTTTAGTAATAGTAGTAGTGAAGGTTTTAGTGATAGTAGAAAGTGACAGTTTTGGTAATAGAAAGTGAAGGTTTTAGTAGTAGTAGTAGTAGTAGTAGTAGTAGTAGTAGTAGTGAAGGTTTTAGTAGTAGAAGTAGTGACGGTTTTAGTAATAGTAGTAGTAAAGGTTTTAGTAATAGTAGAAAGTGAAGGTGTTAGTAGTAGTAGTTGTAAAAGTTTTAGTAGTAGAGAAGGTTTTAGTAGTAGTTCTAGTGAAGGTTTTAGTAGTAGTTATAGTGACGGTTTAGTAGTAGTTGTAGTGAAGGTTTTAGTAGTAGTTATAGTGACGGTTTAGTAGTAGTTGTAGTGAAGGTTTTAGTAGTTGTAGTGAAGGTTTTAGTAGTAGTAGTGAAGGTTTTAGTAGTAGAAGTAGTTGTAAAGGTTTTAGTAGTAGTTGTAGTGAAGGTTTTAGTAGTAGTTATAGTGACGGTTTTAGTAGTAGTATTAGTTGTAAAGGTTTTAGTAGTAGTTGTAGTGAAGGTTTTAGTAGTAGTTGTAGTGAAGGTTTTAGTAATAGTTGTAGTGAAGGTTTTAGTAGTAGTTGTAGTGAAGATTTTAGTAATAGTTGTAGTGAAGGTTTTAGTAATAGTTGTAGTGAAGGTTTTAGTAGTAGTTGTAGTGAAGGTTTTAGTAATAGTTGTAGTGAAGGTTTTAGTAGTAGTTGTAGTGAAGGTTTTAGTAGTAGTTGTAGTGAAGGTTTTAGTAATAGTTGTAGTGAAGGTTTTAGTAGTAGTTGTAGTGAAGGTTTTAGTAATAGTTGTAGTGAAGGTTTTAGTAATAGTTGTAGTGAAGGTTTTAGTAGTAGTTGTAGTGAAGGTTTTAGTAATAGTTGTAGTGAAGGTTTTAGTAGTAGTTGTAGTGAAGGTTTTAGTAGTAGTTGTAGTGAAGGTTTTAGTAATAGTTGTAGTGAAGGTTTTAGTAGTAGTTGTAGTGAAGGTTTTAGTAATAGTTGTAGTGAAGGTTTTAGTAATAGTTGTAGTGAAGGTTTTAGTAGTAGTTGTAGTGAAGGTTTTAGTAATAGTTGTAGTGAAGGTTTTAGTAGTAGTTGTAGTGAAGGTTTTAGTAGTAGTTATAGTGACGGTTTTAGTAGTAGTATTAGTTGTAAAGGTTTTAGTAGTAGTTGTAGTGAAGGTTTTAGTAGTAGTTGTAGTGAAGGTTTTAGTAGTAGTTGTAGTGAAGGTTTTAGTAATAGTTGTAGTGAAGGTTTTAGTAGTAGTTGTAGTGAAGGTTTTAGTAGTAGTTGTAGTGAAGGTTTTAGTAGTAGTTGTAGTGAAGGTTTTAGTAGTAGTTGTAGTGAAGGTTTTAGTAGTAGTTGTAGTGAAGGTTTTAGTAATAGTTGTAGTGAAGGTTTTAGTAATAGTTGTAGTGAAGGTTTTAGTAGTAGTTGTAGTGAAGGTTTTAGTAATAGTTGTAGTGAAGGTTTTAGTAATAGTTGTAGTGAAGATCTATATACACAGTCTTCAAACGTTGATCTGACTTTACTTGTTGAATTTTTTTGTGGCATTCAATGTCTCAGGTCATCCCGTAACCGGTGAGGTCGTTGGGGCACACGTGAGGACATCCTCACAACACCACGCCACCCTTCTCTGTCAGAAGCCGCTGCCTGTGCCTCTTCTGGTCTGAGATTGGTCCATTCTTTTATGTTGTCCTCCCACCTCTTTTTGTGCCGGCCTCTTCGACGTCTGCTTTGCACCTTTCCGTGGAGGATCGTATTTGCAAGACCATTTGATCTCGATATGTGACCGTACCAAGCGAGTTTCCGGCTTTTGACAGTTGCAAAGAGGTCTTCAAAAAGCCGTATAGCTGTTGTGATTATATTTTTTTAATTCAATGTCTACAATACGGGATAGCAAGCCCCATGCCCAGACTTCCTTGGTCCAGCTCTAACAGCATTTCTGAAAGGCTACAGTTGTACTATTCTTCACTCCTATTACGGACCCCGGTAGCACACGGGCCACTACTAATATTGCTGCTACTGTCAGTACAACCACTACTACAATTTCTAATACCAATGCCACTACCACCACCACCAATGTTAACAGCACTACTATTACTACTACTACTACTACTACTAATACTACTACTACTACTACTACTACTACTACTACTACTACTACTACTACTAACACTACTACTACTACTACTACTACTACTACTAATACTACTACTACTACTATTACTACATTACCAACATGTATTAAATTACCATCTTGATACTGGGATGACAGACTGGAGGCATCGTTTACGTAAAGATAAGAGCGTCTCGAGAACCTGAGACATGAACAAATTTGCTTGGCTAACCTTCATGTCACGTGTCAGACTTCAGCCAACCAATTGCGATTTCTGCAAAGGCGTAACCGCCTTTTGGTTGGACTGGGCGCGTCAAGATGAAGTGAGGCTATACTATATGGTGTGTACAAACGTAATGGTAAGAAAGGTCTTGCACCTGTAAGTATTTATATATTATCCCCCTATCATTGCTAATTTAGACAGCGACACGGAATTCTTCAATAAATTCTTCTGTTTTTTCAAGGTATCAAAACAGCCGTAGAGTTTCTGCAAGAGCGGAGTCGGCGTCCGCTATATCCTTATCAGATGTGTGTGCCGGAGGCAGAAGGCTGGTGGTGCCTATCCCTGGCTTTCCGAACCGGGTCAGGGTGACCAGAATAGCTAGAGGGAAAGATTGAAATTGGATGGACATGAGAGGCATCCCTGGCGTTATAAAATAGATGACGATCCAGATTTCCACAAGAGTTGGAATATTCAACGGCAGTGTCAAGTCGGTGCTGCTGTGCGGCGAGGAGATACGGAGAACAAAGACTCTTCTTCTTCTTCGTACGCAGTCAGACAGTAACCATTATTATTTCGAAAAAAGCGGCGGTCATCCTGAGGCTGTCGATACTGCCATAGAGCTTGTCTTGTGGTTCCACTGGTGATGGCAACATCTGCTCTCTCTGATCCTCGTATGTCGGGCAGTTCTGCAGCAGATGTTCAGCGGTCATTTTACCAGTACCACACGGGCATTCGTCGGTACCACCCATCTTCAATTTGTTGAATAGGTGGTACCTCAGTCTATTGTGGCCAGTGCGAAGTCTGAAAACTACGACCTGCTCTCTTCTGTTCAACTGGTAATAGGCATCGATTTTGGTGTAACCAGTATGTTCGGTTTCCCATTTGGTCATGTATCTGGCTATAATAAGCCGTTTTGACTCTTCGTACGTCATACTAGTATCTGTTTGTGGTAGTCTTGCACCTTCTTTTGCCAGTCTGTATGCCTCCTCGTTGCCTTGGATGTTGCAGTGTGATGGGACCCACTGTACCACTACCCTTTTTGGTGCAGACTGCTGGCACAGTTTGCAGAGTGCTGCTCTTAAGTCATTAAGCTCAGTGTTTTTCTGGCTTTTTAGCGCTGTGACTACGGCGAGGGCATCTGTAAGCAGGACTATATGGCTTTCATTTTCATTGTGTGTCACCATTTCTTCCACTGCCGCCCTCAGTGCCTCTGCCTCCGCTCTGAAATTGCTTGTGTACTTACCAGTAGCGAATGACAGTGTTATTTGTTTGCCATTTGGTAGGTTTAGGAATGCTCCTGCCCCTCCGTTCTGTGTATTGTTTGTTACAGAACCGTCGGTGTATGCATGGGTCCAGTCCATGCTTGGGTAGCTTTTCGATATGAAGCTTAGGGTAGTATCTCTCCTTTCTTTTTCAGTCTGGCAGTTTTTGTCTCGAACAAAGACTCAAGACCTTATACTACTACTACTACTACTACTACTACTACTACTACTACTGCTGCTGCTGCTGCTACTACTACTAATACTACTACTACCACCACTACAATTCTTATCAATACCTCTTACAAAGTTACATCACCAACTAGTGCCACCATCAGTAGACTTTGATGATACACTCCAGGCGCCGCCTACGGAAAGATAAGAACTGAAAGACGTAAGACACAAAGAAATTTGCTTAGCTGACCTTAATCTCACGTGTCCGACCCCAACCAATCAATGGCCTGTCATCCAATTGCGTGACTATTGCCCAGGTTGGACAGCACGACATGGGGTCGGGTGGGTGAAGAAGGAGGGGAGGGGTGTGGTTTGGGGGATGGAGGGCGACAGAGGAGGAGGCAAAAACAATACCCAGTGGTGTACGGAATGTAAGTATCAGAATTGTTTTAATTTTTTATTTTACGTGTTTGCCTCATTAGTTTCTACTGACGGAGGCGCGCCTATTCCACCCCAGACCGTAGTCAATTGGGCGATATTAAGACGCATTAACCAGTGCTTGGATGTATGTGTGCGTCTGTATGTACCTATGTTAGGTTTGTGTGCTCTCAGAAGCCAGCTCAGCCAAAGTGCAATGGAAGGGCTTCATCATGAGAGCGTGTTTCAAAGTTGTGCAAGAGTGTGATTATTGGACAGAGTCAAATGAAACAAGAGTGATTGTAGGACAGAGTCAAAGCTGATACAGCAGTGAACGAGATGGGCAGGATAGTGTCGAGGTGCCTTAAACCCACCCCCACAAACAAAGTATATTCCTTAATTGGCATTGCACCACCTGATTTAAGAAGAGGTGTAGCTGCGGAAATCGAACGAGGGAAACAGGAAAACGACCCTAGACACCCGATGTTTGGCCATCAGGAACAAGCCACAAGACTTAAATCAAGACACAGTTTCTTAAAATCGACAGAGACCATCCAGACAAGCCCGGAAGGTTGACGCATCGAGAGGTGGCACGAAACAATGCAGGATCCATGGATAGAGCTCAGGGAAGAGGCTGCGCCTGGACACCACCTGCCCTACGCTGTGTGGAAGGCAATGAACAGACTTCGAACTGGTGTGTCAAGATGCAGCGTGAAATTGAAGAAATGGGGATACTCAGATGTCGACACATGTGAATGGGGGGCAGTTCAGGACCAAGATCATCTGATGACCTGCCCCAACCTACCTGAAACATGTGACATGAACGACAGGAGGCGAACGACAAAGCAGTTCAAGTTGCTGAATACTAAACGGATGCTGTGTGACATGGTGTTTGGACACGGAAAGTAAGTAAGTTCTATATAATAGTAGTGTTGTACCGGTACGTCTATATAATAGTAGTGTTGTACCAGTACTTCTATGTAATAGTAGTGTTGTACCAGTACTTTTATGTAATAGTAATGTTGTGCCAGTACTTCTATGTAATAGTAGGGCTGTACCAGTACTTCTATGTAATAGTAGTGTTTTACCAGCGCAGTGGTTTGCGAGCTGGTTTCGCATCTGAGTGGTCCTCGGTTCATTCCCCAGTTGAGGCGGTAATGTTTTTTAAGACCGCAACAGCCCCCGGGTCGACCCAGCCTTAAATGGGTACCGGTTCAGTCCAGGATGTAAAAACGGCGAGGGAGAGGAGATGGCTACCGCCCTCATACATAGCCGAGCCTTTGAAATGTGAGATCGCTAACAGCTCACACCTCTACAGCAGTAATGCTATGGGTTACTTTACTTTTTTTTCGCCAGTACTTCTATGTAATAGTAGTGTTGTAATAGTTGTGTTGTACCAGTACTTATATGTGACAGTAGTGTTGTACCAGTACTTCTATGTAACAGTAGTGTTGTACCAGTACTTCTATGTGATTCAGAATACTGGAAGAGGATAAAGAGGGTTATCCAGATATTAAAAATCTTCCACAGTGCATACCTTTGCCGAATTATTAGAGTGCTTTAGGCAGACAAAACATCAAGTGACAAACTCTTAATGGACATCAACTAAGAAGGCACATATAGAAGACGCGAATAAAAGACGCGAAAAGGAGATGCGAATAGGAGACGCAAATAGAAGACGCAAATAGAAGACGCGAATAGGAGACGCGAATAGAAGACGCGAATAGGAGACGCGAGTAGGAGACATGAATAGAAGACGCGAATAGGAGACGCGAATAGGAGACGCGAGTAGGAGACATGAATAGAAGACGCGAATAGAAGACGCAAATAGAAGACGCAAATAGGAGACGCGAATAGGAGACGCGAATAGGAGACGCGAGTAAGAGACATGAATGGGAGACGCGAATAGAAGACACGAATAGGAGACGCGAATAGGAGATATGAATAGAAGACGAAAATAGAAGACGCGAAAAGGAGACGCGAATAGGAGACGCGAATGGGAGACATGAATATAAGACGCGAATAGAAGACGCGAATAGGAGACATGAATAGAAGACGCGAATAGGAGACTCGATGAAGAGACGTGAGTAGGAGACATGAATGGGAGACGCGAATAGAAGACACGAATAGGAGACGCGAGTAGGAGACATAAATAGAAGACGAGAATAGAAGACGCGATAACGTTATAAGAGACAGAATCGGGGGTGTGTTATTAGAATGAGTCTGGATATGCCCACAACAACACTTTTGTGGACACGGAATATTAACAGGAAGAAATGCAGAACAAAAACTACTTGGAGATGCACGGTGGGGGATGAGCTGTGTTGCGGGGTAGTACAGGAAAGTTTGCCCAAGACAGGAGGACCAAGAATTCCATATTCAAACCCGATGTTTGACAGGGCAGAAAGAAGGAAAGTGAAAGGGAATCAACAAACTCTTGCCAGTTTCATAAACCAGATACGTATAGTAAGACTCAATAATGACCTCAAGCCTAAACCTACTTTATGAAATGGGCAAACTGTGGGATCAAGACGCCGAGCAGCACATGAGCTGCAGTGGTCAGCGACCCATAGCTGACTGCTAGCGTCAGGGCCAGCGAACCAGAGCTGAGCAGCGCATGAGCTGCAGCGGTCAGCGACCCATAGCTGACTGCTAGCGTCAGGGCCAGCGAACCAGAGCTGAGCAGCGCATGAGCTGCAGCGGTCAGCGACCCATAGCTGACTGCTAGCGTCAGGGCCAGCGAATCAGAGCTGCCAAGACCCTTCTAAACCTCCACGCGGTGATCCTGGATAACAGGCTGCTGCAGGGAAAACTGGCTAAGGAGAAGGGATCGAAGAGGGAATGCTAACCCGGTACTCAAAAAATGCTTGCTGAAGTCGGATGTGTTGGACCGAAAGGTGCAAATATCGCAGCCAAGCTGTAAACTACGACACAACGCCTTCTGTTCTCAGGACTACATTCCGTTCTCTGTGTAACAGTTCCCGCCGGAGCAAGTAAGTTTAGGACAGTGGTGATGTGGTTGCTGATATCAAAGGTACCTGAATCCGTGTCAAGGTCACTCACCGTCTCAACAAAGAAAAACAGAGTTGGGGCAAAGAATGTGGACAGGTAGGAGCTGACCACTGGCGTTCCGATTTGGGTAGGGGGAGAATGAGTGACAGACGAGATGGTAGCGGAGCTTCCTGCTATAGATGAGTGACAGGTGTGCAAAGTATTTCGCTCCAATGGCGACTGAATAGAGCCATCCCCCTGAGATCCATTGGTCAGCTCTGATTCTGCTTTAGTGTATATAACACGAGACAAAGTTTAGCTCAGGAGGCTGGATGAGAGAGGCTGGATGAGAAAGGCTGCATGGAGAGGAGATGAGAGCGAGAGAGAGACTGAATTTAGGTAGTATGTTTAACTCACCGACTTAGATAGAGGAGCCATTGATAGACTGTTGTACGAATGTTAGTGATAGAACAGGATCACTCAAGTAGGTGTGTGAGTTTTGTATTAATAGATAATCTGAATGTGTGTTGTAAGTAGGACACATGTGAACGAGGTATGTCCAGATCGCCCGCCTGATGGGATTTGAGTGAGGAAGAGTTTTTGATAAGGCGTGTTGAGGATGCAGTTAAATAGATGTGTGTGTGTGTGATGGGAGTAAGACAATAGAACTGAGTTTTGGATAGTTGGGAATTCCATCAACAGCTAATGCTTACAATTTCCGCGTTTGCTAAAATTTGTATTAACATTTATAAAATATAAAAATACTTAGTTAAGATGATATGTATTTTATTGTATTTATAATTTCACTACTCATTTTTCTGGTATGAGTATTATATAATAAATATACCATCTGCTGTGTGCAATATTATTTGCAGTGTGTGGTTATGATGATGTGGATGAGTTATAATAACTCTTGGGCAACTGTGGGATCTGCTACATCTGGACTACATTCTGCTACCTATTCCCGTATTACGGTTTGGTAGCGGGAGATTGAGAACGAACGAAGCCAAGCCATATGGGCAGACACTTATTCACAAAATGGGCATTTTCACTAATTTTTTTTGTTTTGAAAATTCTTTATTGCACATAATAAATTATTACAATTTTCAAATTTGAACAACAAATTTCAAATAAAATTTGTACATGATATGAGGTGAAATGAAATGATAATTTCCCATGAGATGAAACATGAGATGGTGGAAGTTACATTTTGTGAAGTGAGTGGTGACAATTTTAAATGATTTAAATTTTCAAGAAGTTAATGATGTACATTTTTTTTTGTTTTCTTTGAGATATTGGCAAAGGCAAAATGCTTACACATGTGTCCATACATAAATATTCACTTATACCCGCATACCTATTTGTTTATACACACGCATGCATATTCATTTATACACACTAACAGATGTTTCTTTAAACACACATATTCATTTATACACACAAGCATATATTCATGTATTCACATACGTAGAAAAGAAAAAAAAAACGCACATGCATGTACATATAAAAATTTCACACCCATGTATATAAGTACACACCCAGTACATATACACATACCTGCATACATACTGCATGATAATACAGGTTTTAAATGCAAAAGTCTAAAGTCAGGAGAAATATGGGAGATGGTGGTTAATATAAGAGGGGAACCAGGAGATATCAATTGATATTATAAACATGAAGCGGTGGATTTACCCTTCTATTAGAGCTTAAACTTGGTCAAATATTTGATCAGGGTCAGATGTTAAAAAATTGACTTACAGGTGGTCCATTTTCTCACTGCCATAAAAATCCACCCTGTTTTCTGTTTATTGTTCTATTTGTGGCAGTCTTCTCAAATGGACTGGCCATGAAAACTGAAGTCAAAAGAAGGGAGATAATAAATTGACCACTGGGGGGCAGGAAGAGTGGTGGGTCTTGGTCTATGGGCAAGTTTGTCCAACTGGGAACAAAAGACCTCAGTTAATGGGGCAAGTAATTGATACTTTTCCACTTGCTCTGGGTACCATTTAACAGGTTTTAGGTTCAGGGACAAACTTTTATGGCCCAGGTGTTCCTATTGTGTTGTAATCTTCTTTACAATCACAACCTTGATGGACTAAGACTGAGTTAACTTTTAGAAATATGGTGCTTTAAAGGACTAGGCATTTTCTTGGTGGCCCAACTTGTTGAACTTTGCATTTACAACCTAACAAATCTTTGAAATACATTTACTTGTGTGTTTACACCCATATATATATATATATACATATACATACACATACATACACATATATACATATATATACATACATACATATACATATATATACATACACACACACATATACATATACACACATACGCACATATACATATACACCCATACACACACACATATATACATACATATACACACACACATACATATATATACATATATATATATATATATATACATATACATATATATACATACATATATATATATATATATATATATATATATACACACATATACACACATACCCACATATACATATATACACATACATACACACATACACACACATACAAACACATATATACCCATATACATATATATACCCACATACATATACACACATACACAATATGTGTGCATACATACATACCTGATATTTATACATACGCATATACCCCAACTCACATGTATATATATATATATATATCTATTCACCCCCACATGTTCTTATACAAATTATAAAATATACACCCATGCGAGCATACATATGCCATTCATTGTAAGTAGCATGTGTAAGTATACATGTGTGAGCACATGCAATGGCTTGGTACATATACCTGCACACACACCTCCATGTACACCTACACATCCATACATACATACATATTTATATATTTTTACATTTTGACCTAATTATGAGCACTGGACAACGCCTTCTGCTGAAAAATGTGTGAAATAGTGTTAGAGTTAAAGGTTCTATGGTGGTTTAGTGCTGCGTTTCTGCATGTCCATATTATGTATCTGTATTCTGACAATAAGATGAGCATTTGTTTTCTAATGACTGGTGATGTTTTGGGTATAATGTTGAGCATAACTGCTTTGTACATGTCTACTTTTTGTCTGGTTTGTATCTGAATGGTTTCGTGTAGAATTTGCTTTGTTGTTTTGACTGTGTTGCATGTGTAAAAAATGTGATCTTCTGTTTCTCGTACATTTGTTTTGCATAGGTGGTATTTGGGTTTGTGGCCTCCTAGTGTCCTTATTGGGGTCAGGTTAAAAATGAGTCTATACGTTATTTCTCTTGCCTTTGGAACCATGTGGGGGTCATGTAGGTCTGTGAAAGTGTCCGTGTAGTCTGTTATGAAATAGTTGTATCCTCTCTTGATTCTGAGGTTTAGTGAAGAAGCCTGTAGTTTGACTAGTTGTTTGTATATTTTGTTTGTTTCTTGGTGTATTAAGTTGTGGTGTCCACGTATGGCCTGTATACATGTCTTATAAAAGGAGGGTAAGCTCCCAAAGTGGTGTGGTGTTGTGTTGTCTAAAGGTCTCAGCATGGATATTCTGAGGCCGATGTAGTAGTGTGCCAGTGAATGTTGTTTTGGATGACTGACGATCTTACATTTGCCCAGGCTAAAACATGCATGTTTCATCCCTAGGTGTGTTGTAATTTGGGATGCCTGGTGGTCTGTGTGTATGTTTGTTTCTTGTACAAGTATGAAGTCTGGTTTATATTTATGTGTAAGAGAAATGACTTCGTTAATTTTACCTCTGAGGCCGCGGATATTTATGCTAATTTTTTTTAATTCTGCCATTTTTGTTTGTATCTATATTTATTTTACATGCATTTAATTAGTTTAATGTTGTAGTGTGTGTTTTAAAATGACATGGTAAAAAAAAAACACATTATATCTCACCAGCGTTGTCCAGTGCGATAATTAGCTTCCGTGGAGTCTTCGTTGGGGTCTTCATCTGTGGAGCAGTCTTGATGGGGGTCTGCGCTTCAAGAGAAGTCCCCCAAACTGTTGTGGACACGTTGGGTTCCCGGAGCAGAGGGGTCCGCAGCAAAGGTGTCCGGGGTGTCGCCTCTGTCGCTGTGTCACACAGGCTGTTCTTTCTCCTGTGGGCCTGTGCTGGAGTAGGGTCTTCCGCTGTGTTATTGTGGTAAACGGGGACTGCTGGGCTGGTCGGGTCCGACTGGTGTCCCTGCCGCTTCTTGTTGACCATCTGGAAGACAGTCTCATCTTTTTGTGGAGGTTGGATCGCCTGTACTTTTTCAATCTGCACTTTTTTCATTGGCCTCTGCCTATTCGGGCAGTTATTCGGCCAATGCTCAGTGCTCTTGCAGAAAGTACACTCTGTGCGTCTTCCTGGGACAGTCTCCAACAGTGTCAGCACCAATCCATTTGGTGCTGTCACCGCTGTGTAGTGCGGAAGCGGATCTTTTGGTCTACACAGGATGACCACCCTGTCAGGGCAATTTGGCACCCTGTGTGCTTCCGTCTCTGAGTCGCCGCTGAGTACCACAGCAATCTTCCGCACTGCTTCGGCTTTGACTGCAGGAGGAAGCCAGTGAATGGTAGCCCTTGTGCGCTCCCTTTCCAGCTGTTCAATTGTGACAGAAATATTGGGATCTGTCAACTGGAGGTGCTTCCCGTGCAGGCGATTGTAGTGCTTTGTTTGACCTGCTTCTGTCAGGGTGAGGTACCACCTACTGGGGCTTTCCAGGCGGAAAACGTCATTGATGGCACCCTTTTCGATGGCGAAAGGCCCTATGAGTATGCTCTTCATATGAGCAAGAGATGAGCTTGAAGCATGTGCCCCTGATACTTTTACTATTAGAGGACGTACTCCAAATGCATGGCCTCCAACGCACTCCTCAGGCACCATCTTATAGATCGATTTAATAGACATTTTTTTACTTGAAAAGTGTTGCTTTGCAAATTGAACTTTGAAAACTTGAGAAAACTTGAGTTGAAACAAATAGTCGTTTGACTTGAAACAAATCTTTAGTAAAAGGCGAAAGATTTGTACGTTGTGAAGAGAAACCACATTTTCACTAATGCGATGAGGGTTATATTATGTTTTTTCATGATTTGTGCCCAGTGGGGCTTGACATTGTAGATACGCCACTGATTTCCTCTGTCGTCATCCGGAACAGGCGTTTAACATTTTACGTATTGTTGAGGTCAAGATTCGTGTATCTTTTTATAAATGCAGTGGTTAGTCAGCCTGAAGTCAGATCATGTATCGGAATATGTCACGTCACGATAAATTCTGGGCGCCAGGTCGCAGTGGTGCCTATAAATGTTGGGCCTAACATGCTAGGACCAATATCGTATTTATCCCCCTTTCTTAGTTAAGGGACACAATGCTTAATATTGTACAGCAGTAATTTCCTCCCTTGTCGCAGTCTATCAAGGTCAAACTTCCGGCATCATGGTACGCAGCAGCGCAGGTATAATGAACATATGAAATAGGTAGTGTGGGTTACGGATCCTGGATATGTGGCGGGGGTAGGGATCCTGGATATGTGGCGGAGGTAGGGATCCTGGATATGTGGCAGGGGTACGGATCCTGGATATGTGGCGGAGGTAGGGATCCTGGATATGTGGCGGGGGTAGGGATCCTGGATATGTGGCGGAGGTAGGGATCCTGGATATGTGGCAGGGGTACGGATCCTGGATATGTGGCGGAGGTAGGGATCCTGGATATGTGGCGGGGGTAGGAATCCTGGATATGTCGCGGGGGTAGGAATTCTGGATATGTGGCGGGGGTAGGGATCCTAGATATGTGATGTGGTTAGGGATCCTGGATATGTGGCGGGGTAGCGATCCTGGATATGTGGCAGGGTAGGGATCCTGGATATGTGGCAGGGGTAGGGATCCTGGATATGTGGCAGGGGTAGGGATCCTGGATATGTGGCAGGGGTAGGGATCCTAGATATGTGGCAGGGGTAGGGATCCTGGATATGTGGCAGGGGTAGGGATCCTGGATATGTGGCGGAGGTAGGGATCCTGGATATGTGGCAGGGGTACGGATCCTGGATATGTGGCGGGGGTAGGGATCCTGGATATGTGGCGGAGGTAGGGATCCTGGATATGTGGCAGGGGTAGGGATCCGAGATATGTGGCTGGATTAGGGATCCTGTATATATGACAGGGGTAGGGATCCTGAATATGTGACAGGGATAGGGATCCTGGATATGTGGCAGGGGTAGGGATCCTGGATATGTGGCGGGCTTAGGGATCATGGATATGTGATGTGGTCAGGGATCCTGGATATGTGGCGGGGGTAGAGATCCTGGATATGTGGCAGGGGTAGGGATCCTGGATATGTGACAGGGGTATCGATCCTGGATATGTCGCATGTGTATCGATCCTGGATATGTGGCAGGGGTAGGGATCCTGGATATGTGGCAGGGGTAGGGATCCTGGATATGTGACAGCGGTAGGCATCCTGGATATGTGGCAGGGGTAGGGATCCTGGATATGTGGCAGGGGTAGCGATCCTGGATATGTGGCAGGGGTAGGGATCCTGGATATGTGGCGGGGGTAGGGATCCTGGGTATGTGGCGGGGGTAGGGATCCTGGATATGTGACAGGGGTATCGATCCTGGATATGTCGCAGGTGTAGCGATCCTGGATATGTGGCAGGGGTAGGGATCCTGGATATGTGGCAGGGGTAGGGATCCTGGATATGTGACAGGGGTAGGCATCCTGGATATATGGAAGGGGTAGGGATCCTGGATATGTGGCAGGGGTAGCGATCCTGGATATGTGGCAGGGGTAGGGATCCTGGATATGTGGCATGGTTATGGATCCTGGATATGTGATATAGTATGGGATCCCTGGATATGTTGTAGGGTTAGGGATCTTTGATATGTTGCAGGGTTAGTGATCCTGGTTATGTGACAGTTTTATAGATCCTGGTTATGTGACAGTTTTAAGGATCCCAGATATGTGACAGTTTTATTGATTCCAGATCCTGGATATGTGGCAGGGTTAGGTATCCTGGATATGTGGCAGGGTTAGGGATACTGGTTATGTGACATGGTTAGAGATCCTGAATATGTGACAATGTTAGGGATCCAAGATATGTAATATGATTAGGAATATTTGATATGTGACAAATTTAGGGATTCTGGATATGTGACAGTTTTATGGATCCAGGTTATGTGTGAGTTTTAAGGATCCCAGGTAAGGGACAGTTTTATTGATCCCAGATCCTGTTTATGTGATGTGGATAGGGATTCTGGATATGTGGCAGGGTTAGGGATCCTGGATATGTGGCAGTTTTAGGGATCCTGGTTATGTGAACGTTTTAGGGATCCCAGATATGTGACAATTTTAGGGATCCCAGATATGTGACAATTTTAGGGATCCTGGATATGACAATGATAGTACTCCCAGATATGTGACAGTTTTAGGGATCCTGGCTATGTGACAGTTTGAGGGATCCTATATATATATGACATTTTAGGGATTCCAGATTTGTGACAATGATTGTAATCCCAGATATGTGACAATGATTGTAATCCCAGATATGTGACAATGATTATAATCCCAGATGTGTGACAATGATTGTAATCCCAGATATGTGACAGTGATTGTAATCCCAGATATGTGACAATGTATCGAACCGATTCGAATGCCATTATGGATCAGGTTATTATTGACTGCCAAAGATGGCGCCATAACTGGCTGCGAGTCTACATTTCTCTACTGTTTTGGATCATTATGGATGCCGCCAGACCACGGATTTGCCTGGAATTCACACTAGTCGACGACTTACACTTGTGTTCACGGAAACGTGGTGTTGTTTTCCGTCGGGACTTGTTATTTCGTTATTTTTTTGTGATTTCTTCCGTCCGTTTATCCTGGTCTGGATGCCGGCTGAATGGCACTACGCTTATACCTGTGTCGTATTTCACGGGTTAGTTCTGCCGGTTCACCTTCACGAATTTGGCGAGTGGGAATTTTAGATGCTACTATGATGAGCTGAATACAGCTGGGGAGAGATGCCAGACTAACTCACACGCTGAGTGTTGTCCATACGACCTCTTGTGGTTATCGAAAAGGCACGACAAACTGCGTTAGATGCCTTCCCACTTTTCTACCCTGCGGGTTCCATGTTTACGGAAAGGCTTCGGTGGTAACCCTGAGGCAAAATCTGCATCCCATGCTATCTCCAGTCGTCTCGATGAATGTCTTGCCACTGGCAAAAGATAGCTTAGGCTCTGTGAGTGAGGTTGGCAAAAGGCGCAGTTTCTTCCTCACTTTAATCCAAATCACCGCGCAAGTCAGCCATTTCAGCGGACACAGCAAGAGATACGACTGTCCACACGGCTGAACAAAGAGAGTGGTCTTCATCACTTGTGATGGACAACTATTATTATTGACTTATGTTATAAGACGTGCTTGGCTATATCTGTCGTTCCTATTACAGGAATTTTTCCTGCCGAAGATGGATGTGTCGGACCGAAAGGTGCAAATATCGCAGTCAAACTGTAAACTAGCGACACAAAGCAAATCCGTTCTCCAGACTACATCCTGCTACTTGCAAAGTCCTGTTCAAAGCTTGGTAGCGGGAGATTGAGAATGAACGCAGAAGAAGAAGAAAAACAGGAATTTTGAAAACCAGGATGTCATCGCTTGTATTATCAAGAGCCAAAATAAGACCAGGGCAGTAGGGCCATGGGGGAAGTGGGGATTATATTTCTGATACCCACTCAAGTTGTAGTTATTCACTCTGCAGCTATTGAAACAGAGATCATGGGAAGAAATTGAAAAGGAAAGAAAATGATAGAAGAAGAAGAAGAAGAAGAAGAAGAAGAAGAAGAAGAAAAAGAAGAAGAAGAAAAAGAAGAAGAAGCTCTTGAAACAGAGACCAAGTGCCAAGGAAAGAAATTAAAAAGGAAAGAAAATGAAAGAAGAAGAAGAAGAAGAAGAAGAAGAAGAAGAAAAAGAAAAAGAAGATGAATGTAGGAAGACGAAATATAAGAGGAAGAAGAAGTAGTCAAAAAAGAAGTAAAGAAGAAGTCGATAAAGAAAAAAAAAGAAGACATCGATTAAAAATAAGTAGGACAACAAAGAAGTAGTAGATGAGAAAGTAGGAGATTGTAAAGTAAAGTAAAGTAGCCCATAGCATTACTGCCGTAGGGGTGTGAGGTGTTAGCCATCTCACATTTCAAAGGCTCGGCTATATGAGGGCGGTAGCCATCTCCTCTCCCTTGCGGCTTTTACTACCCGGTCTGAACCGGTACCCATTTAAGGCTGGGTCGACCCGGGAGCCGTTGCGGTCTGTAAAACATTACCGCCTCAACTGGGGAATGAACCGAGGACCACTAAGATACGAAGCCAGCGTGCTAACCACTGAACTACGCGGAGAATGCGAATAATAATTATAAGGTTGTTTTTTTTAAAAAGAAGATGAAGAAGAAGAAGAAAAAGAAGAAGAAGAAGTAGAAGAGAGGAACAAAGAAAAACTAGACGGCGAGAAACAAGAAAAATAGAAAAGTAAGAAAACGATGAAAAAAAAAGAAGACAGATTTATCTCTACGATTGATGAGAAGCAGTATAATTTTCAAACTGTAATGACTGTGTCCGGGCTACCCTTAAAGATCACGGTTTGAGGACCCACGAATGAGGATTGCTTTGTTATTGTCGAGAAACTTTGTTGGGACAATCTATTGGGGGTTTAGACGTCTAGCTCAGTGCTTCTCAACCTGTACACTAGCGCCCAATAGTGGGTGATCTTAGCTTTGAGGTCGGGGCTAGCAGAATAATTACATTCTGTATTAAAAACATATTACTATTATTATTATTACATTTATTATGGCAGAGATTACACAGCCTGAGGAAACTATTGCAGAATACCAGGATACCAACAAAAGTGAATATGTTTAAGACCTGTGTTTTTACCCGTGGCATTATTTGGCTGTAAAACATGGACAGTTACTCAAACCCCAAGGAAGAGAATCGAGTCGAAATGTTATAGAAACATTTTCAGAATACCATGGATAGAAATAAAGAAGAATACAGACATTCGACAAGAGTTGGGCATAGAGGAGAACTGGTTCATAAATCAGATCATGGACACATATTGAAACCTTTAACCCTATCATAAGACAGAACGGCCTTGAAAAGACGGTAATGGAAGGTATGGTGCCTGGCAAGAGAGGTAGAGGCAGACCAAGAATGCGGTGGCACTAAGATGTCAAGGAATGCTTGAGCATGACTCTGGAGATTTGGTAACAGATCGAATTATTTTTAGATCGGCTGTGACGTTCTGCAAAGGACATGCACATACGACTAGTTTGTGATCTGTACTGGGAATAAACTGCCACGGTAAAATCAGGAAAGTTATGCTCTCCAAGTATTGATGTAAAAAGAGGAGTGAGACAGGGATGTGTATTATCCCCTTTTTAAAAAAAATATATCTACACAGAACAAATATTCAGACAGATAGAGAGGATGCCAGGGTTTGTCATTGGAGGAGTGACAATGAACAATCTAAGATATGCGGATGATACATTTTTGATGGCAAAAAGTGAGCAAGAATTACAGGATCTTGCGACAACAATATACAAAATAAGTCAAGAGTTTGGATTAGACATAAACATAAAGAAAACAAAAACTATGATAATTGAGAAAAGGGACAAGAAACCATGTATGCAGATACAAATAAAAGATCAACTACTTGGACAGGGACAGAGTTTCTCCTATCTAGGTCATATAATAACGGAAGTAGGCAGCTGTGAAAACGGAAGTCAGAAATAGAATAGGTATGGCCAAGATGGTATTCAATAACATGTGACACATACTGACATCCAAACAGATAAATCAGAATTTGAAAATGAGAATTGTCAGGTGTTATGTATACTCGTCACTTTATGGCCCAGAAACATGGACACTGAAGCGAAATAAAAGAAAACAAATTTTGAGGTATTAAAAAAGTTGGAGGTGAAAAGAGAATTAATGACCGAAATAAGAGTTACACATTTACGTTATTTTGGTCATATAACAAGACATACCTCCTTGTTGAAGACCATACGGGAGGGTAGGGTGGAAGGAAGTCGTTCAAGAGGCAGACAACGTTTTAAGTGGGTGGATGGCATCAGGAGATGGACTGGAAAACTCTTTTCAGAATACACCATGGCGGCAAGAGATAGAGTAAACTGGAGAGCCATTGCAGCCGACATTCGATGTAGAGATGGCACTTTAACTGAACGTGATGATAGTGTATTTAAAAATTTAAAAATATAGTGAACTATTGGGAAATGTTCTTCAATTTCGATGTTAGTGGGAAGAAAGGAATTTCGATGTTAGTGGGAAGAAAGGAATTTCGATGTTAGTGGGAAGAAAGGAAAATGTACCCTCACGAAAGTTAAAAAAATTGGTCGTCAAGTATAAACAAATTTACTAGCCCTGGTCTAGGTCATCCATATAAGATGACAGTCGGAAAATGATTAGACTAAATATTCACGACCCTTCTTAAATTCATCGTACATCTATCCTCTATATTATCCACAAAACACTATCTTTATCGTCTGCAGGGTCCCCTCGCGCGCTATGAAATTGAGTTCGCTCAGCTGTCACTCTCAACAGAACTAAATCTAGCCATAACACACTCCAGAGTGCCTACTGTACATACACCCCTGCGAGACCATCAATTTTTATCCATTCAAGTGTCCGCCGTTCAACGCTGATAGGAGAATAACTTTTCCTCGGAGATCGGATAAATCGACCACGCTGTATGTAACTAACCAACTACCAACGCAAACTTGTAGAAACATGACACTGGGTAGAAGGGCTAGAAGTTAGTTGCTGCTTAATCCATTACATCAACATATCAAAACCTAGTCTGTATTTTGAATTAATTTCCGAAAAGGTGAATCAATCAGTTAAAAGGTTACCTTCTAGACGAATCAATTACAGATAAAGTCAATCAATTTATCAATATATGAAAAATGAAAATCACAAAAAGTTCAATCAATCACTAAATATGTAAATAAATCAAAGGAAATAGCGAATTAATCTTGGAAAAGTGAGTCACCAACGGAGGAAGCTAAGCAATCACAGAAAAGGTTAGCCAACAAAGTAGAAAAAGGGAAACAATTATGGAAAAGGCGAATCAATCGCGGAAAAGTCGAACCAACCAAGGAAAAAAGCGACTCAATTACGAAAAAGGCGAATCAATCCCGGAAAAGGCGAGTTATGGAAGGAAAAATACAAATCAATCACAGAAAAGGCAAGTCAACCAAGAAAAAAAACGAATCAATTTCAGAAAAGGCGAATATAAACGGGAGTGAACTAAGACTGCGTTATGTCCCCTCTGTATATTTGGAATGGCTATGGATTGAGTTTTGACAAGTTATGACGCAATCAAACATTTTGGCGTACAATGGATAGATGGCACGATTATTTCTTCTTCGCCTTCGTTCGTTCTCAAACTCCCACTACCAAACCATGAAAAGGGATTTGCAAATAGCAGGATGTGGTCCATAGAACGGAATGCGTTTTGTTGTAGGTTTCAGCTTGGCAGCAATATTTGCAATTTTTGGTCCGACACATCCTACTTCAGCAGGCATTTTTGAGTACCGGGTTAGGGACGGCGTGGCCTAGTGGTAAAGTGGCACGACTCACAACTCGAAGGTGCTGGGTTCGATCCCCATCACAGCACTGGCCGTTACCCCGGGTAAGCAGCCCTTAGAAAATGCAGGAGGAAGCAGACCCTTACATAAAATGCATGCTGAAGTCGGATGCACTGGGCCGACAGGTGCAAAATAAAAACCACTGTGCAACGGACACCGCCTTGGGGATTAGAGAAAATAAGGCGAACGAAAAAAAAAAAAAAAAAAAAAAGGGACTGGGTTAGCCATCCATCTTCGATCTCTTCTCCTTAGCCAGCCTGCTCCATTGCTGTTTATTATCGAGGAACACAACGTGGAGTTGTAGAAGCAGCTTTGCAGCTCTGGCTCGCTGAACTTTCAGTCGCTGATTGCTACAGCTCATGCCCTTCTCAGCATCAGGATCTCGGACATGTCTCGAAAGCACGTTCAACATGGTGAACCGTCGCCGTCTGGCCCTATACGGACATGTAGTGTTTCTTACTGAAGACATCCCCGCCCCCAGTTCTTAAAGGAGGCATAAACATGAATTATGGGCCACGACCTTCACCT
Organism: Ariolimax columbianus; assembly: GCA_036924085.1. Lineage (NCBI taxonomy): Eukaryota > Metazoa > Mollusca > Gastropoda > Stylommatophora > Arionidae > Ariolimax > Ariolimax columbianus. The sequence goes on from JAVGWX010000024.1 coordinate 24,070,696, forward strand.
TGATGATCCACGCATCACCTGGTTAGTTCAACTCAGAAAACATCACCCTTATTGCATGCAGCCTATGTCTCAGTCGTTTAATCTTAGTGAGAAGAAAATTAATGAAAGATTTCTTTTTAAAGTTAATTAAAATGTATCAAATGGATAGGGTCAGATACCGCACTGAGACGAGAACACAAACGAAACCTACGTTACGACCTAAAGGTCTTCATTAGAGACAACAAAAAAACAGCAATCCTGAACTAGCGAATCATAGAACAAGGGAATAATACATATATGGGGGATGTCAGCATGTAATAATTTATCTGATACGTTTCACATCACTACTTGTCAGGTCGGAAGCTAGACTCCAAGTGACGGACAAACGTAAGATTAGGTGGGCAGGAGTGCGTAATAAGTGGGAAACGGTCGGATATATCAGTGGCGGCCAAATAAAGACAAAATGGTGATATAAGTGGGGGGGGGGGGGGCGGGAAGGCATATGCATAGGGATTCAATACCCTTCTGAGACAGAAGTTCAACTTTCTTACCTGGCATTTGTGTACAATCCGTGTTTCACATGCACATATCAGCTTCGTCAGTACACTAATGCTACTATGATGTAGATCCTGGGCAAAGAAACACATTTATGCCTGTACCCAGACGTTTACGAAAATAGAAACGCTAATGGTCAATAACAATAAATACAAGTGAAAACTAAGGCCTCAGTTTAAATAAAAAGAAATCAGAGATGATGGTAGTGACTAAGGAACCGGTCTCTCCAAAATGCTGGGTGAAAGCGAAGGGGGCCGAATTGAGACAAGTTAACACGTTTAAATACCTGGGTACATACATAACATCAGATGGAAGATGCAATTACTAAATAAAACGCAGAATAGTCTAAGTTAAATCGGTCTTCCAGACCATGAATGGATATTGGGCAACAAAGCTTTGCAGCTGAAACTGGGAAAGAGAGTACTTGGATGTTACGTGGAACCAGTACTACATATGGCAGTGAATCATGGATAATCAGAAAGCAAGTGTATATATCTTTGGAAGCCGCAGAGATGTGGTTTTATAGAAGAAGGCTGCGGATCACATGAGCTGCAAGGAAAACTAATGATACAGAACTCAAGGAGACATAAACACAAAGACAACTTAATGCAAGGACCAGAACAAGGCAGTCATCGGTTCTAGGGCGTGTTATGGGAAGAGGCGGTTTGGAGAACGATGTGACAACGTGAAAGATAGCAGGAAAGAGAGACAGATGAAGGCAGAGAGAGAGAAAATAATGGACAGCTTGAGATAATGTCACGGGCGACAATCAACAACAGAGTTTGTAAACGACACACATGATAGAAGAGGATGGAGGTCCATGATCGCCAACGTCAACCGGCAGGGCACCTGATGATGATGATGAATAATAGTGAACCTTCGGACTTATTGGTACTTTCAACCCACTAAATATCTAAACATTTAAGAAAACATGATGTGAAGAGTCGTTCAATCAACAAAATCCCGGGGTCTCTAAGCAGGTCCCAATGCGTTCACCCACTCTGACGCACTGGTTACGCCTTCGGATTTTCCATCGTCTTAGGTGTCTAAATCCCCGAGTTTTGGCTTCTAATTATTGTTCTGGCTGCTGGTTTTTCTTCTTTCGCTCTACAAACATGACTATACCACTATAAACTGAATTGGCCAGCGGGTCTGAACAGGGCTGAATTCCAGAAACGTGATGTTTTCTATGATGGTAAATCTTGTCTTTTCTTAATGCTCGAAACCACTTTTCTGAAATACGTGTATCTCATTTCTGTAGTCTGTGAGATGACTTTTATAAGAGTAGTCATTGTCCATGTCTTATATCCATAAGTCAAGATGAATGCTTCTTGGGTATGTTAGTGTAAGAAGAAGGAATTATTCCTGACACGAGAACCAGTTCAAGAGGAATACAAGGAAGAAGAATAAGGGAATATTAATTCAGAAGTGGATGGACATCGAAAAGAGTAGGCCTAACGGCCGCTGCTCAGGCAAAATTCAAGTTAAAAATCGACTCAAATTATTCTAGGGATTCTCGCCCCACAGAGAATATGTCGCAAAAAGGGGACTGTGTGGCTATAACAACAGGTCTTGGTTATGTGGTTAGCGGAGTGGCTTAGGTGTCGCCTGACAGGCTGCGGGCATACCTTGCTCTAATTTACGCTTCCACCTCCACCAGTCTCAAAATTGTAGATCGTATATTCCAGCGGCTAACAGTTGCTAAGATTGACCTGTTACTGTGGATTTTCACCTGCCAACAAATATGACACAAAGGAGGTACCACATCCTCACCTCTCCCAGACAGACAGACAGACAGACGGACAGACAGACAGACAGACAGACAGACAGACAGACAGACAGACAGACAGACAGACAGACAGACAGACAGACAGACAGACAGACAGACAGACAGACAGACAGACAGACAGACAGACAGACAGACAGACAGACAGACAGACAGACAGACAGACAGACAGACAGACAGACAGACAGACAGACAGACAGACAGACAGACAGACAGACAGACAGATAGATAGATAGATAGATAGATAGATAGATAGATAGATAGATAGATAGATATAGATAGATAGATAGATAGATAGATAGATAGATAGATAGATAGATAGATATATAGATAGACAGATAGACAGATAGACAGATAGACAGATAGATAGATAGATAGATAGATAGATAGATAGATAGATAGATATATAGATAGATAGATAGATAGATAGATAGATAGATAGATAGATAGATAGATAGATAGATAGATAGATAGATAGATAGATAGATAGATAGATAGATACAACAGCAAGAATACAAAAACAGGAATACAATTAGGAAATCCAAGTAGGGGAATACAAGAAACGGAATAGAAGATTGGAAATGCAGATAGAGGAATACGAGAACAGGAATTCAAAAAAGGGAATACAAGCAGGGAAATACGAAAAGGGGAATAGAAGAAGGGAAATGCAAGAAGGGGAATTCGTGAAGGAGGATTTAAAAAGTATAATTCAAAACGAGGAATACAAAACGAGGAATACAAAACGAGGAATACAAAACGAGGAATACAAAACGAGGAATACAAAACGAGGAATACAAAACGAGGAATACAAAACGAGGAATACAAAACGAGGAATACAAAACGAGGAATACAAAACGAGGAATACAAAACGAGGAATACAAAACGAGGAATACAAAACGAGGAATACAAAACGAGGAATACAAAACGAGGAATACAAAACGAGGAATACAAGACGAGGAATACAAAACGAGGAATACAAAACGAGGAATACAAAACGAGGAATACAAAACGAGGAATACAAAACGAGGAATACAAAACGAGGAATACAAAACGAGGAATACAAAACGAGGAATACAAAACGAGGAATACAAAACGAGGAATACAAAACGAGGAATACAAGAACAATAATTCAAAAACACAATTTACGGACACAAGAATAACAAAAACAAGAAAACAAGGATACAACAAACAAAATACACGAAAAAGAATACAGGAATACACGAAAAGAAAGACAGGAATACAAGAATAGAAATACACTAGTAACAGAGTTGAAATGCCTGTTCTAGTTTCCACACACAATTTTGTATACAATATTTGCATTCCTGGCGTTTTTTTAACCCAACAGGAAGCATAGATCGAACGTTAGCCAGTTGATGCCTAGCAAAAGGTCTCTCATCTTCATAGTTCTTAGTTCGACCCGTTCTTAGTTCGACCTGTTCTTAGTTCTTAGTTCGAGCCATTCTTAGTTCTTAGTTCGACACGTTCTTAGTTCAACTCGTTCCTAGTTCAACCCGTTCCTAGTTCGATCCGATCTTAGTTCTTGTTTCGACCCGTTCCTAGTTCGACCCATTCTTAGTTCGACCCGTTCTTAGTTCTTAGTTTGACCCGTTCTTAGTTCGACCAGTTCTTAGTTATTAGTTCGACATGTTTTAGTTCTTAGTTCGACCCGTTCCTAGTTCGACCCGTTCTTAGTTCGTCCCGTTCTTTTTTCGACCCGTTCTTAGTTCTTAGATCGACCAGTTCTTAGTTCGACCCGTTCTTAGTTCAACCCATTCTTAGATCTTAGTTCGACCCGTTCTTAGTTCAACCCATTCTTAGATCTTAGTTCGACCCGTTCTTAGTTCTTAGTTCGACCCGATCGTAGTTCTTAGTTCGACCCGTTCTTAGATCTTAGTTCGCCCCGTTCTTAGTTTTTAGTTCTTCTTCATTGTACGCTGTTTACAGCGATATTTACGTTGCACTGTTTTATTGTGTTAAGCATGTGGCTCATTGCATCCGATTTCAAATGGCGTTTCTGTAGGGATGCCCTCCTTAGCGTTTGGCTGTCCCCAGCCTATCTGCCAGGCAGCAGTTGTTTTTGGTCAGAGTTGTCCCTCTTAGGGAAGTTGTCTTGGAGGACTAACGAGTCTTCCCCACTCGTGTCTATAGGGTTTGGCAATGATATGATGGACTATGTACTAGTTTGTACTATCCCGGAAGAGAGGCAGTCCAGTGTGACTGTGTCTCAGGATCGTCACGTCCTGCCAGAAACGTAGCATATGCATGTGAGTGAGGTATCTCTTTGCTCCCTTTATTTTCTCGGCTCATCTGCAGTGATGGCACGCCTAGCATTCCCCGCCACCTGGGAGGTTGTCACAATAGGGCAGAGGTGCAATGTCCGCTGGACTGCATCTCTTCTGCGTCCATTGGGATGGCTGATAGCAGACAGAGGTAAAGAGCGAGGCAGGAGTGCATTTGGCCAGGTGCATTTCTGCAGCTCGACCGGGCTGGGCTGAGTCGCGATCCCCAGGTCACAACCATATCGTGGCCTCCAATCACAGCGGTGCTGAGATTAGGGGGGGGGGGGATTCTGGCTTAGAGGCGTTCGGTCGTAGTCCCTCAGGTGGTAGCTTAGTTCTTAGTTCGACCCGTTCTTAGTTCTTAGTTTGACCCGTTCTTAGTTCTTAGTTCGACCAATTCTTAGTTCTTAGTTTGACCCGTTCTTAGTTCTGAGTTCGACCCGTTCTTAGATCTTAGCTTGACCCATTCTTAGTTCAACCTGTTCTTAGTTCTTAGTTTGATCCGGTCTTAGTTCTTAGTTCGACCCGTTCTTAGTTCGACCCATGCTTAGTTCTTCATTCGACCCATTCTTAGTTCGACCCATACTTAGTTCTTAGTTCGATCCGGTCTTCGTTCTTAGTTTGACCCGTTCTTAGTTCGACCCGTTCTTAGTTCGACCAGTTCTTAGTTCGACCCATTCTTAGTTGTCCCGTTCTTATTTCGAGCCGTTCTTAGTTCTTAGTTCGACCCATTCTTAGTTTCACCCGTTCTTAGTTCGACCCGTTCTTAGTTCTTAGTTTGATCCAGTCATAGTTCTTAGTTCGACCCGTTCTTAGTTCGACCAGTTCTTAGTTCGATCCATTCTTAGTTATTAGTTCTACCTCCTCTTCATTCGACCAGTTCTTAGTTCGATCCATTCTTAGTTATTAGTTCTACCTCTTCTTAGTTTGACCCGTTCTTAGTTCGACCCATTCTTAGTTCTGATTTCAACCCGTTCTTAGTTTGACCCGTTCGTAGTTCTTAGTTCGACCCGTTCTTAGTTCTTAGTTTGACACGTTCGTAGTTTTTAGTTTGAACCATTCTTAGTTCTAAGTTCAACCCGTTCTTAGTTCGACTAGTTTTTAGGTCTAAGTTTGACCTGTTCTTAATTCTTAGTCCGACCCATTCTTATTTCTTAGTTTGACCCGTTCTTAATTCTTAGTTCGACCTATTCTTAGTTCTGAGTTTGACCTGTTCTTAGTTTGTAGTTTGACTCGTTCTTAGTTCTTAGTTCGACCCATTCTTACTTCTTCGTTTGACCCGCTCTTAGTTCGACCCGTTTTTTATTCTTAGTTCGAACCGGTCTTAGTTCTTAGTTCGACCCATTCTTTTTTCGACCCGTTCTTAGTTCGACCCGTTCTTAGTTAGACCCGTTCTTAGTTCGACCCGTTCTTAGTTCGACCGGTTCTTAGCTCGACCCGTTCTTAGTTCGTCCCGTTCTTAGTTCGACCCGTTCTTAATTATTAGTTCTACCTCTTCTTAGTTCGACCCGTTCTTAGTTATTAGTTCTATTTCTTGTTAATTCGACCCGTTATTAGTTCAACCTGTTCTTAGTTTTTAGTTCAACCCATTCTTAGTTCTTAGTTCGCCCATTCTTTTTTTTAGTTCTACCCGTTCTTAGTTCTGAGTTCGACCCATTCTTAGTTCGTAATTTGACCCGTTCCTAGTTCGACCCATTCTTAGTTCTTTGTTCGACCTGCTCTTAGTTCGACCCATTCTTAGTTCTTATTTCGTTCTGGTCTTAGTTCTTAGTTTCACCCATTCTTATTTCGACCCGTTCTTAGTTCGACCCGTTCTTAGTTCGACCCGTTCTTAATTCAACTCGTTCTTAGATCTTAGTTCTATCGTTCTTAATTCGACCTGTTCTTAGTTTGACCCATTCTTAGTTCTTAGTTTGATCCGGTCATAGTTCTTAGTTCAACCAGTTCTTAGTTATTAGTTTTACCTTTTGTTAGCTCGACCCGTTCTTAGTTCAACCTGTTCTTAGCTCTTAGTTTGACCCATTCTTAGTTCGATCCGGTCTTAGTTCTTAGATCGTCCCGTTCTTAGTTTGACCCGTTCTTAGTTCCACCCGTTCTTAGTTTAACTCATTCTTAGTTCAACTCGATCTTAGTTCTTAGTTCGACCCATTCTTAGTTCGACCCATTCTTAGTTTGACCCGTTCTTAGTTCTTAGTTTGATCCGGTCATAGTTCTTAGTTCGACCCGTTCTTAGTTCGACCCGTTCTCAGTTCGACCTGTTCTCAGTTCGATACTTTCTTAGTTCGACCCGTTCTCAGTTCGACCCATTCTCAGTTCGACCCTTTCTTAGTTCGACCCGTTCTTAGGTATTAGTTCTACCTCTTCTTAGTTTGACCCGTTCTCAGTTCGACCCACTCTTAGTTCTTAGTTTGACCCGTTCTTAGTTTGAGCCGTTCCTAGTTCGACCCGTTTTTAGTTTGACCTGTTCTTAGTTCTTAGTTCGACCCGTTCTTAGTTCAACCCGTTCTTAGTTTGACCCGTTCTTAGTTCGACCCGTTCTTAGTTTGACCCGTTCTTAGTTCTTAGTTCGATCCATTCTTAGTTCGACCCGTTCTTAGTTTGACCAATTTTAAGTTCGACCCGTTCTTAGTTCGATCCGTTGTTAGTTATTAGTTCGACCCGTTCTTTGTTCGACCCGTTCTTAGTTCAACCCGTTCTTAGTTCGACCCGTTCTTAGTTCGACCCGTTCGTTGTTATTAGTTCGACCAGTTCTTGGTTCGACCCGTTCTTAGTTCAACCCGTTCTTAGTTATTAGTTCTACCTCTTCTTAGTCCGACCAGTTCTTAGTTCGACCTGTTCTTAGTTATTAGTTCGACCCGTTCTTAGTTCGACCCGTTCTTCGTCAAGGGGTGGTCACCCTTGGGCGGGTCCCAACTCGGGAATCAGTTGTTTCTGTCGCTGGCGCGTGTCGTCTAGTGTGACAGTTGTCTCTCTGTTGTGGGGTCGTGAATGGTGTATTTTTCTAGTGAATCTCGTCAGCGAGTTGGAGGCCGTCCCGAAGTCTCGTTTTATCGCGTCCGTACCACATGGTGTTTATGGTACTCCATAACTATAAATAAAGGTCAATTAAAAGATGTTTCAGAAGGGCGTCTAAACGTCACGTACACACATGGAGTTACAATTGAGGAAATTCGAGAAAGAATTACAACAGCAATAGGGCCTTTTGAAGACCCCTTGGTAACTGTTAAAAGAAGAAAACTCTCTTGGTACGGTCACATATCGAGATCAAATGATCTTGTAAATACGATCCTCCGCGGAAAGATGCGAGGCAGACGACGAAGAGGCAGATGACGAAGAGGCAGACGACGAAGAGGCCGGCCCAAAAAGAGAATGGACCGATCTTCGACCAGAGGAAGTACAGGGAGAGACTGCTGACAGAGAAGGATGGCAGGGGGTTGTGAGGATATCTTTATGTGTGTCATAACGACCTCACTGGCTACGGATGACCTGACCTGAGTTACAAGACAGCGCGTCGTTTGAGTATGAAAAAGTTTGAAGAGGGAATGCTTTCAGAAAGGTAAGCGTAGTTGTGATCGATGGAGGAGGGGGAAGGGGTGATGGAGGAGGGAGAAGGAGTGATGGAGGAGGGGGAAGGAGTGATGGGGGAGGGGGAAGGAGTGATGGAGGAGGGAGAAGGGGTGATGGAGGAGGGGGAAGAAGTGATGGAGGAGGGAGAAGGGGTGATGGAGGAGGGGGAAGGGGTGATGGAGGAGGGGGAAGGAATGATGGAGGAGGGGGAAGGGGTGATGGAGGAGGGGGAAGGAGTGATGGAGGAGGGGGAAGGGGTGATGGAGGAGGGGGAGGGGGTGATGGAGGAGGGGGAGGGGTGATGGAGGAGGGGGAAGGGGTGATGGAGAGGGGGAAGGGGTGATGGAGGAGGGGGAAGGAGTGATGGAGGAGGGGGAAGGAGTGATGGGTGTAGTATTTCATATGAGACACCGAGTATGAGACACCGAGTATATGAGACACCGAGTATGAGACACCGAGTATGAGACACCGAGATGTCTATTACCAGTTAAACAGAAGAGAGCAGGTCGTGGTCTTCAGACTTCGCACTGGCCACAACAGACTGAGGTACCACCTATTCAACAAATTGAAGATAGGTGGCACCAACGAATGCCCGTGCGGTACCGGTAAAATGACCGCTGAGCATTTGCTGCAAAACTGCCCGACATACGAGGATCAGAGAAAGCAGATGTGGCCATCACCAGTGGCAACACTAGACAAGCTCTATGGCAGTGTCGACAGCATCAGGACGACCGCTGCTTTTTTCGAAAAAATGAAGGTTGATGTCTGACTGCGCACGATGAAGAAGAAGAAGACATATGAGACACGGCTGACTATGTTGTTGTTATTGTTGTTGTTATTGTTGTTGTTATTGTTGTTGTTGATGTTGTTGTTGTTGTTATTGTTTTGTTTTTTTGTTGTTGAATGCCCACATTAGTATATTTACTTTTGTGCACCCTGGAAAGGACGTTAAGTGGCGGTTTGCAGTAGCTTTCCTCACATTCCGAGCGTGCTGATGAAGGTGGATGTGGTCCTCCAGGTAGTCGTGCTATCCCTGGTTTCATCTGCATGACGCTCCCTACCACGGGGATTCGTTAGTCAGACTGTCTTGAAAACAGACTGTTTCCGTATGGGACGCTACATAGAAGAGAGACAGTGGCTCTGTATAGTTTATTGTTCCTGACTCTGACGCGAGTCCTGGTCAGAGGCGTTTTTCTAGTGGTTTACTATTTTTACACGATAAAGCAGCTCGCATCCACAAAACCCTCATTAGCCGCATTCTACCAGGTGCCGGATATGTTACAGTGTTTAGTTCTTTGCTTCCCACTCGGACCCCGGTAGAACACGAGTGACGAACTGCAATAAATGAGGAAAAGTGAAGGCTGGACTAATCTACGTGGTATTTAAAGATGATTGGCGGAGACCTTTAGGGGTGCTTATTATGTAGTTTAATCTGGATGAATTATAACAGGCTGGGTCAGGTTATCAGAGCACCACGTGCGACAGAAAGGGGGGGGGGCGGGAGGAGGGAGAGTGAAAGAGGTCAGGGGGAGAGGTGAGGGGAGAGAGATGAGGGGGAGGTGAGGGGAGGGGAGAGAGGTGAGGGGAGAGAGTTGAGGGGGAGGTGAGGGGAGAGTGTGAGAGGTGATGGGGTAGAGGTGCGGAGAGAGAGGTGATGGGGTAGAGGTGCGGAGAGAGAGGTGATGGGGAGAAGTGAGTGAGGGGTGAGAGGGAGAGAGAGGTGAGGGGGGAGAGGTGAGGGACAGAGTGAGAGGTGAGGGGGAGAGGTGAGAGAGGGGTGAGAGGGAAAGAGGGGTGAGGGGGGAGAGTGATGAGGGGATAGAGAAAGAGAGGGGGGTGAGGGGAGGAGGAAGAGTGAAAGTTGAGGGGGAGAGGTGTGAGAGGGAGAGAGAGGTGGGTGAGAGGTGAGGGGCAAAGTGACAGGGGAGGGGTAGAGGTGAGGAGTGAGAGGTGAGGGGGAAAGGAGAGAGACGGGGGAGAGGGAGAGAGAGGCGATTGGGAGAGGTAAGGGGGGAGAGGTGAAGGGATAGAGATAGCTGAGGGGAGGAGGCAGTCAAAGAGGTGAGAGGGAGCGGTAAGATGTGAGGGGGAGATTTGAGAGGGGTGAGATGTGAGAGAGGGGTGAGAGGTAGAGATTGGTGAGGACGAGAGGTGAGAGAGGGGTGAGAGGTGAGAGAGAGGTGGTGAGAGGTGAGGGGCAGAGTGAGAGGTGAGGGGGGAGAAGTGAGAGAGGGGTGAGAGGGAGAGAGGGGTCAGAGGTGAGAGAGGGGTGAGAGGGAGAGAGGGGTGAGGAGGAGAGGTAGAGGGGTGAGAGGGATAGAGAGGTGAGGGGAGAGAAGTGTGGGGACAGAGGTGAGGGGGAGAAAGGTGAAGGGATAGAGAGAGGTGAGGGTGTAGAGAGGTGAGTTGATAGAAAGGTGAGGGAGAGAGGTGGGGGGAGAGAGGTGACGGGAGAGAGGTGAGGGGGTAGAGGTGAGAGGGTAGAGGTGAGGGGGTAGAGGTGAGGGGAGAGAAGTGAGGGGATAGAGGTGAGGGGGGAGAGGTGACGGGAGAGGTGAGGGCGAGAGGTGAGGGGAGAGAGGTGAGGGGAGAGAGGTGAGGTGGTAGAGGTGAGGGTGTAGAGGTGAGGGGAGAGAGAAAGAGATGAGGGGGAGGAGGGAAATTGAAATAGGGGGAAAGGTGAGAGACAGAGAGAGAGACAGAGAGAGGCAGAGAGAGAGACAGAGACAGATAGAGAGACATAGAGAGAGAGAAAGAGAGAGAGACAGAGAGAGACAGAGACAGATACAGAGAGAGACAGAGACAAAGACAGAGAGAGAGACAGAGAGAGAGACAGAGAGACAGAAAGAGAGAGACACAGAGAGAGAAAGAGAGAGACAGAGAGAGACAGAAAGAGAGACAGAGAGAGAGACAGAGAGAGACAGAGAGATAAAGAGAGACAGAGACAGAGAGAGACAGAGAGAGAGAGACATAGAGACAGAAAGAGAGAGAGAGAGACAGAGAGACAGAGACAGAGAGAGAGAGACAGAGAGAGAGAGAGATGTCAGGTGAATGGTCCGAACTAAACTATTCCTAACTCATTAATTTCCGAGACCAATCATTTTACTCATTTATCTCATATTTATTCGTATTCAAGTATCCTCTCTTCTACTCCTGTGGGATCAAGGACCATCCAGGCTGTAGTGCTATGCCTCCCATAGCTAAAACCCGTTCCTCAAATTGTAGCGATAATGCTAATTATTACAAATATTTTGTAAGAGACTTACATGACAATGAGATACGCTACAGTAGCGACAGGTGTTTCACATACCGGCAAAAAGGGTTCAAGTCTTAACGTCCCAAGTGGGTCCAAGTGGGTCGTTAAGTTAAAAACCACATGTTGCACCAATTATTTATATGTGGATCGCAAGAGATGATCACTTTACTGCCAGAATCAGAATCCGGTAACCGTTCTCAGCAAGGTCATTAATGGCCGACAGCTAAGAGCGATAATGAGTCTGTAACTGCGTTATTATGTGTGGGTGTGGGTGTGGGTGTGGGTGGGGTGTGTGTGTGTGTGCGGGGTGTATATGTGCGTGTGGGAGTTGGGGGTGGAGGTATATTTGCGTGTTTGGTATGGGGGGGGGTGGATTTTGTGCGTGTGTGTGTGGGGGGGGGGGTGTATATGTGTGTGTGTGGCTTTGTGTGTGCGTGTATATGTGCATGTGTGTGTGTATGTGTGCGCGTAATGCGTGCGTGGGTATATGCGCGCGTGTGTGTGTGTGTGTGTGTGTGGGGGGGGGGGTGTATGTGTATGTATGTATGTGGGTTTATGTGTGTGTATGGGTGTATGCGTGCGTGCGTGTGTATGTAGGGTGTATGTGTGCGTGTATTTTTGTGGGTGTGTCTGTGCTTGTATGCGTGTGGGTTTGTGTGGGTGCTTGTATATGTGCCCGTTTATATGTGTGTGTATGTGTATGTGTGCCGGAATGCATGTATATGCACGTTTGTGTATCCGTGCGTGTATGTGAGCGTGTATACGTGAATGGAAGCTTGTATGTATATGCATCCGTGCATGCATGTATGTGCATCTGTATGCATGCGCGTGTGTGCATGTGTGCGCGCGCGTATGTGTATGTGTATATATGTGTGCGCGTGCATTTGCGCACCCAATCTTGAAGCAAAGGCCATAATTGTCGTTGGAGTAATATAATTGCCGAAGGCGCAGTAAACCATACGAGTGCAGTGAACGAATCGCACGCCAATGTTTATGCCATGATTATTCATTCGACTTGTTCAACATAATATTCTACCTGGCGCTTTGGACACAGACCGCATCCATGTCGGCTTGTTGAGTGGATATGGATCGAAGCGGAAGAATAAACAGATGTCCATAAAATTAGCCGCGATGCAAGCTGAAAGCGTTCTGCGGAATGGCGGAAATATCACATCTTCGCTGGAATCTACGGCATATCAGTTATATTTCATAATAAATAACAAAGAAGAAATTGAAGAAGTAGGATTAATAGTAATTGTAACAGTAGTTGTAGTAGTACATTAATTGTAGTAGTAATTGTAGAAGTAGTTTATTAGTACAGTAATTGTAGTATTAGTCGCAGGCCAGTCTTTCCTCATAACTGTAATTCTGGAATCCCACTATCAGCTTTGTCGCTCTTCTTTGTATCCTTTCCAGAATGTTTATACCTCCTCTACGATAAGGACTCCACACCTGTACACAGTACTCCAATCTAGGTCTTCTTCTTCTTCTTCTTCTTCGTACGCTGTCAGACGTCGACTTGAATTTGTTCGAAGAAAGCAGCTGTTATCCTGAGGCTGTCAACACTGCCATAGAGCTTGTCTAGTGTTGCCACTGGTGATGGCCACATGTGCTTTCTCTGGTCCTCGTATGTCGGGCAATTTTGCAGCAGATGTTCATCGGTCATTTTCCCTGTACCACATTGGCATTCGTCAGTGCCACCTATCCTCAGTTTATTGAATAGGTGGTACCTCAGTCTGTTGTGGCCTGTGCGGAGTCTGAAGACCACGACCTGCTCTCTTCTGTTCAACTGGTCTAACTAAAGCTTTATACAGTTTGACAATCACTTTCTTGCTCCTATGTTTAACATTTCTTTTTATCATACATAACTTTGCTTTTGACTTTTTCACTGCTACCTGGACTTGCTCACTCACTATACCTGTGTGATCCATTATAACCTATAGGTCTCTTTACTTTTCTATCTTTCTAATATTGTTATAGCCTATTCTGTAATTATGTTCGATATTGGATATACCCACGTGGATGACTGTTCATGCATTTACATTAAACTTCATCTTCATCTTCATCTGCCAGAGCTCCGTGCATTCTTCCATTTTGAGTGGTTGTTGTTGATAACATATGCACCGATGGTCTTTGATTTATTAATTGATTGATTGATGAATTCATTGACTGATTGAAGAAATATATCACAACAAACAGGCGAGAGGTAGAAAAACAAGAAACACTTATTGCTTCATCATTCTATCGAGGCGTCAGCGACTCGGCCAGAGTAAGGCTGACGCGTCCGGAAATTGAAAGCAAATGGAATATTAGACTCTCTCATCCGTCTATCGAGCTCGTAATTATAAGACTGGAAGAGAGCTAGATTCTCGTTGCTACTGGATTTCATCCCTGATATCGGTACGCTCATGTAGACTCAGCTGTAAATAGGTACCCGACTTACAACAACAGAAAGATGAAAAGAAAGACACAGAATAAAACACACCAAGATAAATTAGAAGGCAACCAAGTAAACGAGGGATAGAAAGAAGGAGTAAAAGATGTTTGTGTGTGACACGTACACACACGTACACACACGTACACACACGTACACACACGTACACACACGTACACACACGTACACACACGTACACACACGTACACACGTACACACACGTACACACACGTACACACATTACATACACACATATACACACAGACCCGCATATTCACACACACATAGACACATAAACACACATACACACACAGACACACATACGCACATACAGACATACACATAGACACACACACGCATAGACGCAGATACACACATACACACATACAAGCATAGACACATAGACATGCACACACATACACTCATACACACATAGACAAACCGACACACATACACACATAGACACACACAGACACACATAGACCCACATACACACATATACACACATACACACATACAGACATACACATAGACACACACGCATAGACACACATACATACATATACATATAAACACACAGACACTCATACACATAGACACACAGACACACATATACATACAGACATACACAGACACACACATATACATACAGACATCACAGACACACAAACGCACATAGACACATAGACACACATAGACACACATACACAAACATATATTCAACCATACACACATACATATAAGCATACTAACATGCACACACACACACACATACATACTGACTGACATACATACACACACAGACTCATACACATACACGCACTCCTACACACACTCATAGGCACACACACCAATTCATACACACACATATACATATAAACACATAAACACAGACAAACATACAGACACACCCACACATACACATAGACAAACACACACACACACACAGACACACACAGACTCAAAACTACAGACACACATAGTCAGAAAGACTCACACAGACACACACACACTCATGCACACAAAGATACATATACACCAACATACATACAGACATAAACATATACACACATATACAAACACACACACATACACAGAAAAAACACAAAGGCAAACACAGACACACATAGCCACACACACACACATACACAAGTAAATACCCACACACAGACACACGCACGCACACAGACACACGCACACATACACACAGACAAACACACACACGGACACTCGCACACAGACACACACACACATACACACAGACAAACATACACATACACAGAGACAAACACACACAAATACATACACTCGTACACACACACAGACTTTTGCACACACACACAGACACACGCACGCATACACACAGACACACACACGCACGCATACACACAGACACACACACACATACACACAAACAAACATACACACGGACACTTGCACACATACACACAGACAAACACACACATACAGAGACACACACACATACACACAGACAAACACACGCAGACACTCGCACACATACACACAGGCACGCACACATATACACAGACAAACACACATATCAGTTTAGTTCATCCCGTAACCCATCAGGTCTTTGGGGCACACATGAAGACATTCCCAAAATCCCACGCCATCCCTCTCTGGCTGTCGCCGCCTGTCGTATCTCACCGGGACGAAGGCCTGACCACTCAGTGATGTTGTCCACCCATCTCTTCCTTGGACGTCCTCGCCCTCTCTGTCCCGGTACAGAACCAAAGAGTATCGAGTTGTGTACGGTGTGTTCACGCTCATAACCACAATCAAGTGGCGCTGAGGTCGGCTAGCTCTTCCCTGGAAGAGTGAAAAGTGAAATTAGTAGCCTGCCGATTGTGAGCTCACAAGCCAACCTCACCTCCTCTGGGTACACACTGGGCAACTAGAACCGTGAGGCTCTAGGCTAACGAGCCAATGGCTTGCCTAGGGGGACGGGCTCCCCCAGGTTAAATGCAGAAGTTGGCCAACCGCCGCTTGGAGAAGAGATGGGCGCCGCCAGGTGATTTCAAGCCTAAGAATCACACATGAGGACAAAAACGAAATCTAACACACATATACACAGAGACAAACACACACATACACACATACATATATTCGCACACACTCGCACACACACACACAG
>JAVGWX010000024.1:24089206-24106706 GCA_036924085.1 Ariolimax columbianus
ATATGATAGACATTACACAAATCATACACACATACATGCACACACAAACATACGCACACATACACACACATAAACATACATGACAGACATTACACAAATCACACACAAACACACACATTAGACAGACATTACACTAATCACAAACACACACATACACACACATACATACATGACAGACATTACACAAATCACACACACATACACACACACATATATATACAAGACAGACATTACACAAATCATACACACATACATGCACACACATACACACACATACACACACACACATACACACACATATACATACATGACAGACATTACACAAATCACACACACAAACACACACACACATATATGACAGAAATTACACAAATCATACACACATACATGCACACACACATACATACACACACACACACACACTCATACATTAATGACAGACATTACACAAATCACACCTACACACATACACACACACACATACATACATGACATACATGACAGACATGACACAAATCATACACACATACATGCACACACATACATGCACACATATACACACACACATACACACACATATACATACATGACAGACATTACACAAATCACACACACACACACATACACATATACACCTGTTTCAGTATCCGACAAAGTATGCTTCCCCTGGCCACATTTCCCACCTCTGAACATAGTTGTCCCTCGCTGCTCTACCGCACGACCACCACAGCCGTCGCCTGGACTCATAACCTTACCACAAAGTGCACTATCGATCCCCAGGAACGCTATAGTCCCTTCCCATTCAATGATAAACACATCAGTACACAGAATCTCTACAGGATTTCCTGTAATCACTGTTTAACCGAACCGACTTGAAAAGCTTAAATGTAGGCGGTTAGCGAGGCCTCTATTGATGTCAGAATGAAAGTTTAAGAGAGGGAAGAATGAAGGGCCACATCGAGTTTTATTGGCAAACATAGGGCCACAGGAGGTTCAGTTAATGTGCAAAGTTCACGGCCAAGGCATGTTATGTGAGCAAGGCTAATGTGGCGTCACGTTAGGGGGCCTTGGTAAATCTGAGGTCATGTTAATGGGACCAGAGGAATTCTGAGGTCAAATTAGTGGGCCTGGGGAAAATATGACGTCAAGTTAGTGGACGAAGGGAAATCTGAGGTCAAGTTAGTGGAGCCAGTGGAAATCTGAGGTCAGATTAGTTGGCCAGGGCAAATATGAGGTCAAGTTAGTGGGCCAGGAGAAATCTGAGGTCAAGTTAGTGGGCCAGGGGAAATATGAGGTCAAGTTAGTGGGCCAGGAGAAATCTGACGTGAATTTTCAGGGCCATGAGAAATCTGACGTCAAGTTTATTTAACAGACGAAATCTGACGCCAACTTTATGTGCCAGGAGAAATCTGAGGTCAGGTTTATGAGCCAAGGGAGATATGAGGTCAAGTTTATGGAACATAGGAAATCTGACGTCAAGTTTATGGGCCAGGGGAAATCTGAGGTCAAGTTTGTGGAACAGAGGAAATCTGACGTCAAGTTTATGGGCCAGGAGAAATCTGAGGTCAAGCTTATGAGCCAGTGGAAATCTGACTTGAAGTTTATGGGCCAGGTGAAATCTGAGGTCAAGCTTATGTGCCAGTGGAAATCTGACGTGAAGTTTATGGGCCATGGGAATTTTGAGGTCAAATTAGTGAGACCAGGGGAAATCTTAGGTCAAGTTTATGGGCCAGGGAAAATTTGACATCACGTTTAGGGGCCAGGAGAAATCTGACGTCCAGTTTATGGACCATGGGAAATATGGGGTCAAGTTTATGGGTCATGGAAAATCTGACATCAAGTTTATGGGCCAGGAGAAATCTGACGTCAAGTTTATGCGCCGAGGCAGTGTGACGTCAAATTAATAGACAAACGGCAAACTTATATCAAGTAAATGGATCAAGCCAGTTTAAAGTCAAGTTAATGAACCAAGCCATTGGAAGCGAAATGTTTGGGCCAGAGGCAGTTTATATTTACGTGCTAGAAGAAGTACAATATCGTGTCAATTTAATGCACTAAACACGTTTCAGGTCACGTAAATGGTCCAAGCGAGTTTGATCTCAAGTTAATGGAACAAACCAGAGTAATGTTTCAGTTAGTGAACCAAGTCAGAGTAATGTTTCAGTTAGTGAACCAAGCCAAAGTAATGTTTCAGTTAGTGAACCAAGTCAGAGTAATGTTTCAGTTAGTGAACCAAGCCAAAGTAATGTTTCAGTTAGTGAACCAAGTCAGAGTAATGTTTCAGTTAGTGAACCAAGTCAGAGTAATGTTTCAGTTAGTGAACCAAGCCAAAGTAATGTTTCAGTTAGTGAACCAAGCCAAAGTAATGTTTCAGTTAGTGAACCAAGTCAAAGTAATGTTTTAGTTAGTGAACCCAGCCAGAGTAATATTCCAGTTAGTGAACCCAGCCAGATTAATGTTCCAGTTAGTGAACCAAGCCAGAGTAATGTTCCAGTTAGTGAACCAAGCCAGAGTAATGTTCCAGTTAGTAAACCAAGTCAGAGTAATGTTCCAGTTAGTGAACCAAGCCAGTGTACTGTTCCAGTTAGTGAACCAAGCCAGAGTAATGTCTAATTTGTCGACCAATCCATTATCATCAACCCCGCGACCAAGTACAATGAATGCTCTATCTCTTCATTACTGACGGCAGTGTCTGAATTATACGACGACCTTGCCTCTGTTTAAGCCCTCGTGAACTCCCCCTCCCCACCCCACCCCCCCCCCCCTCTTCGCGACACGGAACTGAAGCATAATCCAAGTATCGATCAACTGGGCCACACAGAGAGGATTGAGAGCAATCGATGAAAATGAAAGCGCTGAACGGTAGAAGCCTCTGCAACTTTTGGTATTGTTCGTTATGCTGAAGTTGGGTAGACCATCTTGGCTTGCGGTAGAAGCCTCTACAACTTTTGGTATTGTACGTCATGATGAAGTGGGGTATACCATCTTGGCTTGAAAGGGAGCGTAATACATCAATTGAGAAACAATTTACAATGCGGCCTTTATTTCAGCCTTTGGGGTGCAAAGGAAAGGTTGTTGAGATATAAAGGTCGTTTGCTCATGTACTAGCGACGCACGGCACAGGCTTGGTTTTGATTTCAGCTCTGATAGAAAAAAACATGTTTGAAAGAGGTTTTGAACGCATGCTGTTGCAGTCAGGGGAGATGTAAGAGAAGGAGGAGATGTAAGTGACTATGGAGATGAAAGAGAAGAAAGAGATGTAAGAGAAAGGAGAAATAAGTGACAGTGGAGATGTTAGAGAAGGAGGAGATGTAGGAGAAGAAAGATATGTAAGGAAAAAAGAGATGTAAGAGAAGAAATGTAAGAGAAGAAGGAGATGTAAGACAAGAAAGAGAAGGGGGAGATTAAGAGAAGTAGAGCATGTAAGAGAAGAAAGAGATGTAAGAGAAAAAGGAGAAATATGTGACGGAGAGATGTAAGAGAAGGAGCAGATGTAGGAGAAGAAAGATATGCAAGATAAAAAAGAGATGTAAGAGAAGAAATGTAAGAGGAGGAGGAGATTTAAGACAAGAAAGATATGCAAGAGAAGAAAGAGATGTAAGAGGAGAAAGTGATGTAAGAGAAGAAAGAGATGTAAGAGAAGAAAGAGAAGGAGGAGATTTAGAGAAGCAGAGGATGTATGAGAAGAAAAAGATGTAAGAGAAGGAGGAGCTGTAAGAGAAGAAAGAGATGTAAGAGAAGGAGGAGATGTAAGAGAAGGAGGAAATATAAGAGCAAGAGGAGATGTAAGAGAGGGAGGATATGTAAGAGTACGATAATAGTAGCAGACTGAGATGAACCAAAGATGGAGAGAAAGAAGAAGCAGAAGAAAAAGAAGAAGAAAAAGAAGAAGAAAAGTTAAAGAAGAAGTAAAATATGTAGGATAAAGAAAAGATGAAGGAGTGAGACGACGACGATGATGATGATGATGATGACCTAAGAAATGATGGTAGATGCGAAATGAAAGTGAAGAAGGGATAAGGAATGACCAAAAACAAATGAAACAACATATATAATATGTGAACGTTTATTTTCAAATCTCCAGGAATTTTGGACATTTTGCAGCAACCATATCCAGTACGGGTCTACTGTGTTCTGTAGTCCGTCCTTAAATTCGTGAACGGGGGATCAAGATGCTGAGCAGCGCATGAGCTGCAGTGGTCAGTGGCCAATAGCTGACTGCTAGCGTCAGGGCCAGCGAACCAGAGCTGCCAAAACCCTTCTACGCCTCCACGCGGTGATCCTGGAAAACAGGCTGCAGCAGGGCAGACTTTGCTAAGGAGATTGGATCGAAGAGGGAATGCTAACCCGGTACTCAAAAAATGCTTGCTGAAGTCAGATGTATTGGACCGAAAGGTGCAAATATCGCAGTCAAGCTGTAAACTACGAAACAACGCATTCCGGTCTCTGGACTACATTCTGCTACTTAAGCCCTTTCAGGGTTTGATAGTGAGAGATTGAGAACGAACGAAGACAAACCAAGCCAAGCCAAGCTAAACCAAACCAAATTCGTGAACAATGTCCGAAGCAATCTTCTACTAAACTGAATGTCAGATCCAAATGATTGTTCGCATGCAGTCTTAGAATATCCACGACGTCAAACAAATTGATATTATTTAGTCCATTGATGTTAAGACAGTTGCGTATCGGCGAATCTTTTGATCTTTTAGGACCATTGCAAAGAATTGACATTAAATTTAAGATTTTACAGTACGCAGCTGAATTTCTCAATATTTTGATCATAGGCGTATCTCTTTAATGTATTGATTTTGTTGTTATTTGTGAATGCCCACAATGAGTAGGTTACTCTTTTGTGCGCCCTGAAAAGGACGTTAAGTGGTGGGTTGCAGTAGGTTTCCTCGCGTCCCGAGCGTGCTGATGAAAGTGGACCGGGGTTATCCAGGCGGTTGCGCTATGATTGGGTTCATCTGCGTGTCGCTCACTACTACAGGGATCACGTCCAACCTCACATTATTAGCCATACTGTTGTCTTCGACAACAACCCGTTTCCAGGACTAGCAGCGAGGAGGTCAGATGAGGGTCTTGGCCAGTATATTTCTCCTGACCCTGGATAAAATTCTGTGATCCGTGTGTTTTGTCTGATCAGACGTTAGCCTCATCGTCCATAATGTGTTGATAGATCAATTGATCGTTTGTGTTGCCCTTTATGTACAATCGTAAAAATGGCACCAATATGCAACCGTTAAAACAGCCCTTCGGTCACCCTTAGACCCCCAAGGTTATATCAACTACGTAGCTAATTTTATGTTGTGTAACGCGTTTAAATATTGCAATGTATTTGTTGCCACGGTATGCACAATTAATTGTTTTGATAAACACACTCTAATTCATCCAAGTCGGCAAAATCAGTATGTCCACAAAAGATGATATTAATCGTCCGAATTTGTCGATTAAAAACGGTTGATAATTGTTACTGGCTCGACAAATTGTAATCCATCTCGTTGCCCAGTACTGTTCTTCTTCCTGGAGCACATGTCCAACACACTTCTTCCAGAACTAATAAATCTATTTTTGAAAGGTACTCACGTGTCAGCACTTCAACATCACACATTTTAAATGTCCTGTTTCGTTCGAGAACTTGTCCTTCGACTTTAACCCACACAAGCTCTAATGTTCATTTTAGTTGTCTGCCTCTTGAACGACTGCCTTCCACCCTACCCTCCAGTATGGTCTTTAACAAGGAGGTATGTCTTGTTATATGACCAAAATAACGTAACCGTCTAAAATGATTTCGGTCATTAATTCTCTTTTCACCTCCAATTGTTTCAATGCTGTCAAATTTGTTTTCTTCTTTTTACAAGAAATACGACCCACTCTTCTATGTACCCACGTTTCGAAGGCTTCAATGCTCTTTTTTCAACTTGTTATTCATTGTCCATGTTTCTGCCCCATAAAGTAGTGACGAATATACACAACACCTGCTAATTCTCATTTTCAATTAATGGTTTATCTGTTTGGTTGTCAGTACGTGTCTCATGTTGCTGAATACCATCTTGGCCATACCTATTCTCTTTCTGATTGCTTTTTCACAGCTGCCTTCTTCCGTTATTATATGACCTAGATAGGAGAAACTCTGTACCTGTTCAAGTAGTTGATCTTTTATTTGTATCTGCATACATGGTTTCTTGTCACTTTTCTCAATTATCATAGTCTTTGTTTTATTATGTTTATGTCTAATCCAAACTCTTGTATTATTTTGTATATTGTTGTCACAAGCTCCTGTAATTCTTGCTCACTTTTTGCCATCAAAACTGTTTCATCCGCATATCTTAGATTATTCATTGCCACTTCTCCAATGACAAGCCCTGTCATCCCCTCTATCTGTTTGAATATTTGTTCTGTGTAGATAATAAAAAAGATAAGGGGATAATACACATCCCTGTCTCACTCCTCTTGTTACATCACTACTTGGAGTGAGCATAGCTTTCCTGATTTACTGTAGCAGTGTGTAGATTACGGCGTAGTCTTATGTCTTTACCATCTACACCTATTTCTTGGAGACATTTAATTAATTCCCCATGCTGGGTTTTGTCAAAAATCATTTGGTAGTCTATAAAACAAATTTAATGTGATTATGTATTTTTATACATATCTCTGTCAAAGTTCGCAAGCAGAAAATTACTTCCCTTTTCCATTAAACTTTCGAAAACCAAATTTTTTTTCTGACACTTCCCTCTCTACCTTATCTCTTATTATCTCTTGTATGATCTTGAACTAAGAACATCCAACTATTAATACTGATATTGTGCTTGGAGTTGAACCGCCTAAGTTTGGTGTATTTGATTAAGTGATCTCAAGATATTTGCTAATTGGTTAAAGGAAAATTAGGTGAAGACGACGCGAGTGAAGATTTCGATGTAGTTGTCTCCTCCTGTGTCATTGGGCTATCTAAGTAGGTGAAATGTTCTGCGTTTTGTAATATTTCAGTCTGATTTCAGATCCTATTTCAGCACGGCGTTGGCTGAGGGTTAAGTGACACGGCTCACAATCCGAAGGTGCTTGGTTCGCTCCCAAATCACAGCAACGGACGTTATCCCAGGGAAGCAAACCCTTTGAAAATGCAGGAGGAAGCAGGCCTTACATAAAATGCATGCCGAAGTCGCATGTACTGACTTGACAGGCACAAAATAAAAACATAGTGCAAGGCACACCGTCTTGAGGAACAAATAAATATACCGAACGCAACAACATTTAAAAAAAAAATTTTTTTAAATAAAGTCCTGTTTGTGAAATTCATGATTTTTTTTTTTCCAAGCATTTATCTGCAGACATATCTATTGTTAAAGTTAGCAAAGCATTTCTATCTTTTCCTGTATCTCAAGAATGCGTCTTCTCGAACCAATCAAATCATATGTGAATACAAGATCTTCTAAGGTGAATCCATTCATTCCATGTGAAAATCTTTGTTCAGAATATCTCATTCTTCTGTTGTCCTACTTGGCTTGGCTTCGATCATTCTCAATCTCCCGCTACTAAACCCTAAAGGCTTAAGTAGCAGAATGTAGTCCAGAGAACGGAATGCGTTGTGTCGTAGTTTACAGCTTGACTGCGATATTTGCACCTTTCGGTCCAACACATCTTATTTCAGCAAGCATTTTTTTAGTACCGGGTTAGCACTCCCTCTTCGATCCCTTCTCCTTTGCCAGTCTGCTCTGTTGCAGCCTGTTATCCAGGATCACCGCGTGGAGGTGTAGAAGGGTCTTGGCAGCTCTGGTTCGCTGGCCCTGATGCTAGCAGTCAGCTATGGGTCGCTGACCACTGCAGCTCATGCGCTGCTCAGCATCTTGATCCCTGCTGTCCTACTCATATTGCCTTGCGGTGTCACAGAGAGGAAGTATGCAGACTTCTGATATGCGCTAGATGGGAAACTGTTACTGCAGAATATGTGACCGTTTGGAGTGTTTTTTTAATTCTCTCCATCCATCGTCAGGGTGGTCGATCTCTTTTTCTTGCTCCTGAAACCTCAATGTAGTTTGGCCTTGCTGCAGGTTGATCTTACTGTAACCGTATTAAATGTTCAAACCATTTTATTTTATGCGCGTCAACATGGCAACGGTCTATGATATCGTCCATCGTATGGGTCTTGATCTTACGAGACGTGTTCAAATGAAACCGGACCAAACTACAAGTGAACATACGTACGATGCGCATCATTACGTCACTTCCCCGATGTTTAAAGAAGGACGTGAGTTAACGCAACAATATGCGCCTGACCTGGTCTCGGATGATCTTTCGTTAATTCACGTCCTTCTTTAAACATCGTGGTCCAGTTCTTCACTGTTGTCTTCGACATACTTTTTTACCATACACTGCCTGCATTCTGCATTGAATGTCAACTGGTCGACCTCCTTCAGCTGTTAGAAACCGAATCACCGCTCGCTGATCAACTCTGGACGGATTCCGTATCACACCCGCCATGTTTTCAACTGTCTGCTGAGGAAACTATGAGTCGGAGGATAATCAAATGTTGCAAACTTGACGGCTGTTATGTGCTTTTTACATCAGAAGTAAAAATGAAGTTTTACGGGAAGAATGAACAGCCACATCGAGTTTTATTAGCAAACATAGGGCCACAGGAGGTTGTGCAAAGTCACGGTCAAGGCATATTATGTGAGAAAGGGCAATGCGGTATCACGTTAGGGGACCTAGGGAAATCTGAGGTCAAGTTAGTGGGCCAGGGGAAATCTGAGGTCAAGTTATGGGGCCAGAGGAAATCTGAGGTCAAGTTAGTGGGCAAGGGGAAATCTGAGGTCAAGTTAGTGGGCCAGAGGATATCTGAGGTCAAGTTAGGGTGCTAGAGGAAATCTTAGGTCAAGTTAGGGTGCTAGAGGAAATCTGAGGTCAAGTTAGGGTGCTAGAGGAAATCTTAGGTCAAGTTAGAGGGCCAGAGGCAATCTGAGGTTAAGTTAGTGGGCCAGGGGAAATCTGAGGTCAAGTTAGGGTGCTAGAGGAAATCTGAGGTCAAGTTAGTGGGCTAGGGGAAATCTGTGGTCAAGTTAGTGGGCCAAAAAATTATGAGGTCAAGTTAGGGAGCCAGACTAAATCTGAGGTCAAGTTAGTGGGCCAGGGTAAATTTGACATGAAGTTTATTGGTCAGGGAAAATCTGTCGTTAAGATTATGGGTCATGAGAATTTTACGTCAAGTTTATGGACCATGGGAAACCCAACGCCAAGTTTATGGGCATCATCATCACACCCATCTTACGGTAATCTCATTTGGTGCAGTTCGGTCCGGTTTCACTTGAACACGCCTCGTACTTTAGCCTCTCTGCACGTGGATCATACTACATCCTTGTTAAATATTCATACCAGTTTATTTTCTGTACGTCAACATAGTAAAGGTTTATTATGTTCTACTTCGTACATGGCACATCTAACGTGTCTCGATCCTACGCCTTTGCTTATCTAACAGGGCAGACGACGGACATTGATTAGATAACGATGCCATGCCGAAGATGGATGTGTTGGACCGAAAGGTGCAAATATCGCAGTCAAGATGTAAACTAGCGACAAAACGCATTTAATTCTCTGGACTACATCCTGCTACTTGCGAAACCCTGTTCAGGTATTGGTAGCGGGAGATTGAGAACGAACGCAGAAGAAGAAGAAGAAGAAGAAGAAGAAGAAGAAGAAGATAACGAAGCGATGATCAGCGTGTTTATCAGCATATGTTTAATGGACATAGTTACGCATTTCTCAGACGGTTGCTTATTAGTTTTGCTTGCTATCCAGATTGTGGCTTTCAGCGTCAGGTTATGAAGAGGTTTCTTGACCGGGCCCTAGTATGTGCTTGTGCCTTACAGCGTCAGGTTATGAAGAGGTTTCTTGACCGGGCCCTAGTATGGGCTTATGCCTTACAGCGTCAGGTTATGAACAGGTTTCTTGACCGGGCCCTAGTATGTTCTTCGTAAACGGGGAGCTTTACTGCTTCTGTCATTTCTGCTATCCATCTTTGTCGTGGACAATAGAGCAAAGATTTCAATGCTGCAGGTTTTAGTGCTCTGATAAAGCGATGAAGTGTATCAAAGATGATGGAAATTATGTTGGGAAATAAGCGACAATGTAGGTGCAGTGTATTTTTCTTTTTTGGATTTTTTGACGGTAATCTATTTGTTACTTCGCATTTTAAAGAAAGCTGTTACCAATGTAAGACCTACAGAAACTACAAAAAGTTTAAGAATGATCCCACGACAGACCTAGCAAGGCGATAGGTGATTTACAACTGTTTAAAAAATATATGCTTAGGTGAACAGGTAGGTAGGAATGAATGCGTAGGATGAAAGCGACAACCAAGGTGAAGGACAATTAGGTAGAGCTGACATTAATTTGATCGAGGGTGTCTCTGACACTCACAGGATGTTACACCTAACGACAGTACCCGCCTCCTAACATTAACGAGAAATATATGTACCCCACCTCTCTGTGACGCCGTATGATAAAAGCAGAAGGACAAAAGAAGAAAGGAAAGTTCAATACGAAATTATTTTCAAGTTATATATAGCTATAGCTATAGCTGTGGTTTTTTATTTGGTTTTTTTTGTATTTTTATTTGTTAAATAGTAATTTGTGATCTATTTAATGACTGCTCGCATAAGTTGTGACCAATTTAACGACAGTACATACGGAATTCTTTTCAAGTTAGTGTCTCCTATAGCTGAGTTTTGTTTTTGTTAAATAGTCATTTGTGACCTATTTAATTACTTGTACGCGTAAGTTGTGACCAATTTACTGACTTGCCCTCGTAAGAATGGGCTGTAGTGCAGTGTAACAACAGGATACAAATGTTCAGACCAAGAACTAGCGTTCATAAATCCAAAATGTTCAGCGGTTTCACAATACGAAACACGAAAAACAATTAGTTTTTCACGATGAAGCTGCTAGTAACATGTACAACTCTTTAATCGTCTTTGAAAACATGCAGGGGGGTACAGTGGGCATATTCCTTTCTCCCTCAGTGAGGTGTCCATGGATCCACTGTCAGAGTGACAGAGACAGAGAGAGAGAGACCAGTAACCACGTGATCTCATATAATCAATGCCATTGGATGGATTGATCGGACGAATAATGAAAGATGAAAGTAATTCTCTGGCATCAAATTAGACGTTGTGTCAGGAAAGCCAGTGATAATAACATGTATAGGGTGTAGAACACGAGATGGGCTGATAACAATGAATGTTTCAGTGACCGTACCAGGGCAAAAACGACATTACACTTTTTGTTACGGAAAAAAAGTCTTCGTCGGGAACAGAGAACATACAATACCAACTAACAAACGCACACACAAATAAAACAAGAGGATGTACATCGAGCAACAGATAATGGATTGGTTTGGCCACATTGTGAGAACTCGAACAGTATACACGGTTCATACAACCTTCTACATGAGAGCATCGGGTGGAAGGGTGTGAGGTAGACCAAGTGAAAGGTGGATAGACAGCGTAAATGAGACCTGCCGAAAAATTGGGGGAAATATTACTTGGGCCACGGGAGAGGCGAAAGACAAATATTTACTACAAAACTGGGCTACAACCAGGTAGAAAGTGAGACGAAAAAAGCGAACGAAGAAGAAGAAGAAGAAGAAGAAGAAGAAAATGAATAAGAAGAAGAAGAAGACGAAGAAGAAGACAAAGAAGAAGAAAAAGAAGAAGAAGCCGGTGAAAAACAGGAAGAAGAAGACGAAGAAGAAGAAGAAGAAGAAGAAGACAAAGAAGAAGGAGAAGAAGAAGCAGAAGAAGAAGAAGAAGCAGAAGAAGAAGAAGTAAAAGAAGAAGAAGAAGAAGAAGAAGAAGAAGAAGAAGAAGAAGAAGAAGAACAACAACAACAACAACAGCAACAACAAAAAAAGAAGAAGAAGAAAAAGAAGAAGATGTAAAATGCGCGGATTAAATGAGCGGATGTGCCAGGGACGTGTGAGAACGGAATGCCAGTTATAAAGCAGGGTAGGCCCAACAAGAAATGGTCAATATTGTTTCTTCTTTCTTTAGCTTTTCCTGTTTTACATTTTATGTATCAGGTTATGGAGTGATCTGTAGACGAGCCAGTCTGTCTGCCTTTCAGTGTCATGTTATGAAGAGATCTATAGACGAGCCAGTCTGTGTACCTTTCAGTGTCATGTTATGAAGAGATCTATAGACGAGCCAGTCTGTGTACCTTTCAGTGTCATGTTATGAAGAGATCTCTAGACGAGCCAGTCTGTGTACCTTTCAGTGTCATGTTATGAAGAGATCTCTAGACGAGCCAGTCTGTGTACCTTTCAGTGTCAGGTTATGAAGAGATCTGTAGACGAGCCAGTCTGTGTTCATTTCAGCGTCATGTTATGAAGAGATCTCTAGACGAGCCAGTCTGTGTACCTTTCAGTGTCATGTTATGAAGAGATCTATAGACGAGCCAGTCTGTGTACCTTTCAGTGTCAGGTTATGAAGAGATCTCTAGACGAGCCAGTCTGTGTACCTTTCAGTGTCAGGTTATGAAGAGATCTGTAGACGAGCCAGTCTGTGTTCCTTTCAGCGTCAGGTTATGAAGAGATCTCTAGAACGAGCCAGTCTGTGTACCTTTCAGTGTCAGGTTATGAATAGATCTCTAGAACGAGCCAGTCTGTGTGTTTCATGCACAGTAGCATTCACCGCCTCAGATATTAAAGTAAGCCACCTTTTTCGTGGTCTGTCTTTGGCCTTGAATCCGTTGTATCTCAATAGCATTGCTTGTCAGGGGGAGATGGGAGGGGGAGTGGTGGCCTTATTACATGGCCAAACCGTTTTAGTTGCTGTCTTTTAATGTAGTCTAATACTGGTGTTGTTCCCACTAATCTCCTGAGGTCATCGTTTCTGATCATGTCTCTCCTTGTTACACCCAATAATTTTCACAAGCATTTCATTTCTGCTGTTACGATGTGCCATTTTTCACTTGATGTTAGTGTCCAGTTTTGACATTGGTAGCCGCAGTGTCGGGACGATAATCGTGCTGTATAAAGCTCTTTTGGTAGTTATTGTGACGTGCTTGCAATTAAGTATTGGAGTTAATTGTCCAATGATCTGATTTGCATCTTTGTCGGATTTCCGCTGTAATTTTCACGTCTGCTGATAACGTCAATATTGTACACAGACCAAAATAGACGAAACATGGAGAAATCACAACACAAAACTACAAACTACAACAGAAAGTGCATATCAAGGGGCATATATATACATAGGTAGATCAATACATTAAAAAGAATAAAAAGGGTAGAGGCATACAAATGGAGAAATAGAAGAAAAAGGAGAGCGGATAAGGAGTGACGCCTACGCTACGTGTAAGGGATGTGTTTAAATGATGAGGCAACGGTATAAGGATGATCAAACGATCTTCAAGCTGAAACAGACGGCGGTCAGCGGAGCAGCCTGATGTAATATCAGTGATGGTCGTTTACGTTTGTTCTTTGTTCCTGTGTGTGTTTGTCTGTATGATTGTGTATGTGTGTGTTTGTCTGCATGATTGTGTGTTTGTGTGTTTGTCTGTATGATTGTGTATGTGTGTGTTTGTCTGTATGATTGTGTATGTGTGTGTTTGTCTGTATGATTGTGTATGTGTGTGTTTGTCTGTATGATTGTGTATGTGTGTGTTTGTCTGTATGATTGTGTATGTGTGTGTTTGTCTGTATGATTGTGTGTTTGTCTGTATGATTGTGTCATTATGTGTTTGTCTGTATGATTGTTTGTATGTGTGTGTTTGTATGATTGTGTGTATGTGTGTGTTTGTCTGTATGATTGTGTCATTATGTGTTTGTCTGTATGATTGCTTGTATGTGTGTGTTTGTATGATTGTGTGTATGTGTGTGTTTGTCTGTTTGTCTGTATGATTGTGTTATTGTGTGTTTGTCTGTATGATTGTGTCATTGTGTGTTTGTCTGTATGATTGTGTCATTGTGTGTTTGTCTGTATGAGTGCCTTATTGTGTGTTTGTCTGTATGATTGCGTCATTGTGTGTTTGTCTGTATGATTGCGTCATTGTGTGTTTGTCTGTATGATTGTGTCATTGTGTGTTTGTCTGTATGATTGTGTCATTGTGTGTTTGTCTGTATGAGTGCCTTATTGTGTGTTTGTCTGTATGATTGCGTCATTGTGTGTTTGTCTGTATGATTGCGTCATTGTGTGTTTTTCTGTATGATTGTGTCATTGTGTGTTTGTCTGTATGATTGTATCATTATGTGTTTGTCTGTATGATTGTTTGTATGTGTGTGTTTGTATGATTGTGTGTATGTGTGTGTTTGTTTGTATGATTGTGTTATTGTGTGTTTGTTTGTATGATTGTGGGAATTTGTGTTGTTTTCTGTATTATTGTGTCATTGTGTGTTTTTTAATGTATGATTGTGTTATTGTGTGTTTGTCTGTATGATTGTGTGTTTGTCTGTATAATTGTGTGTTTGTCTGTATGATTGTGTTATTGTGTGTTCGTCTGTATGATTGTGTTATTGTGTGTTTGTCTGTATGATTGTGTGTTTGTCTGTATAATTGTGTTATTGTGTGTTCGTCTGTATGATTGTGTTATTGTGTGTTCGTCTGTATGATTGTGTCATTGTGTGTTTGTCTGTATGATTGTATGTATATGTGTGTGTATGAATCCAGCGGTGGTATCTACACTTCTCCTACATTATTATGTCCCCAGCAGCACCTGCATAAAGGGCCCTCTGTTTCTTACAGAGCCTGCTGTGGGGCGCGACCGAGTACCCGGCGGTATAACTGGGCGGGCAGATTGGGCGCATTAGCCTTGGTTGGCAGCCAATCTAAGAGAAGTTAAACTCTGACTCTAAACCCGAGTAGAAGAAGCTCGTTAGCCTTGGTTGGCAGCCAATCTAAGAGAAGTTAAACTCTGACTCTAAACCCGGGTAGACGAAGCTCGTTAGCCTGTTCAAGCAGTTCGCCTAGGAGAGGAGGAACTTTAATTTTAAACCCACGTCCCAGGGAGTGCTGGCTAGTCTTGGGACGATGAGAGTATCATTGGATGTCTCGAGTAACTAGCATCTGCGGACAACGACTCCACTGCCTTGTGGAAACCTCGGGAGAGCGTAAGGCTACGCGATTAAACCGATACAGAAAATCCGGAGTGGTTTCACCTAAGGCGAAGGATTTCAAAATTGCGAACTCATTCCGGCAGCTCCTACAGCTGAGCTGGTGTCAAATTGTCATTCTTTGCATTCCTTTGGATTACTCCAGCGAGGCCGAGAGGGGGATCCTGCAGTTTGGGCAGCCCAGCGTCTCCATACTTAAGAAGCTACTCACAGGGTTCCACGCCCATGGTCTGCAAAGACTGAGGCGCCTATGAATAAATGTGTGTGTATGTTTCACGAAATTAAATATGTCTTGTCTTCGTTCGTTCTCAGTCTCCCGCTACTAAACCCTGAAAGGGCTTAAGTGGCAGAATGTAGTCCAGAGAACGGAATGCGTTGTGTCGTAGTTTACAGCTTGATTGCGATATTTGCACCTTTCGGTCCAACACATCCGACTTCAGCAAGCATTTTTTCAGTACCGGGTTAGCATTCCCTCTTCGATCCCTTCTCCTTAGCCAGTCTGCCCTGCTGCAGCCTGTTTTCCAGGATCACCACGTAGAGGTGTAGACGGGTCTTGGCAGTTCTGGTTCGCTGGCCTTGACGCTAGCAGTCAGCTATGGGTCGCTGTTCACTGCAGCTCATGCGCTACTCAGCATCTTGATCCAGAAATTAAATATAACTTTGGGATGTTGTCCAAAAAATAAACAACCCAGATCTGGCCCTTCAGTGGATTCCGGCCCACTGTGGGGCGCTTGGCAAAGAGAAGGCAGGTGAGCTCGCAGAAGCCGGAAGTGACGGTACGCAGACTCGCCATCATCATGGCAATAAAGAAGCTTAGACATTCATCAAAGGATCCACGAAGACGGAATGGAGGGACTAGCACAACGAATACAAACCAGATAATGATAGCGTAGACAAACTTGGCAGAGATGGGCAGATAAAGATCTTCAGATTCAGAACGGGACATTGCCGAATCAAGGGCTACCTCCAGAGAAGACGTCTACCGCGAGCGACAGTGGAACACTCAAGCGAAAACCAGAACATTTCCTGCAGGAATGACCCACCTTACAGACCAAAGAGAGGTAGTCTGGCCTGGGGGAGCGACCATATTGGAAAATATGCTGGGGGACCAGCGAAGACCTAAAATGCCTCCTTAGTAAACCTCACCGGTGTAGAAGCACAGCAACAGTTGATCGAAGAACAAATAGAATGACAAGAAGAACAAGAAGAGTGTGTGTGTGTCTGAGAGAGAGAGAGAGAGAGGGAGGGAGAGAGAGAGGGAGAGAGAGAAATAGATAGGGAAGATCGAAAGAGAGAGAGAAATATAGAGACATGGAGAGAAATAGAGAGAGAGAAATAGAAAGAAAGAGAGAGAAAAAGAAAGAGAGAGAAATAGAGAGAGAGAAATTGAGAGAGAGAGGGGGAGAGAGGGAGAGAGAGAGGGAGAAATAGATAGGGAAGAGAGAGAGAAATTGAGAGAGAGAGAGAGGGGGGGAGAGAGAGAAATAGATAGGGAAGAGAGAGAGAGAAATTCAGAGAGAGAGGGAGAGAGAGAGATAATTACATAGGGAAGAGACAGAGAGAAATAGAGAGAGAAATTGAGAGAGAGAGAGAAATAGAGAGAGAGAAATAGACAGAGACAGAGAAAAATAAAGAGAGAGAGTAATAGAGAAAGAGAGAAAGTGAGAGAGAGAAATAGAGAGAGAGAAAGAAATAGAGAGAGCGATCATAATTGTATTAACAAACCTGATTTGGTCTGGAACCCGCACGGAAAGAGAAGTGTGGGGATCAACATAACGGCTCAAATATTAAGTATCAGAATTGCACGTGTTTGAGAAATGATTTACTCGAATGGATCCCAGGTTCCCTTTCTGAAGAGAGAAGAATATGTCCACTACACCTCCATGCGTGCCAAAAAAGCCACAAAAGAGAGTACTGCATGGGACTTGCAATCTTGTAAAACATATTGCCACAGAAACCACAACTGCTTGTCCAGGTGAAGTGATTTCGTGCAGGCTGGCACGATGGCGGTCAGCTGTAGTTGTATCCATATACTCCGGCTGGAGCGATAAAAGGCAGTAGAATATTTATTTATATGTAAGTAAGTAGGTAAGTAAGTGAGTGAGTGAGTGAGTGAGTGTGTGTGTGTGTGTGTGGGTGTGTGTGTGGGTGGGTGTGTGTGTATGTGTGTGTGGCTGTGTATATGTGTGTATGTGTGTGTGTTTGTGTGTGTGTGTTTGTGTGTGTATGTGTGTGCGTGTGTCTGTGTGTGTATGGGTGTGTGTATAGGTGTATGTATGTGTGTGTATGGGTGTGTGTGCGCACACGCGCGTGTGTGTGTATATGTGTGGATGTGTGTGTGTATGTGTGTGTGTGTGTAGGTGTGTGTGTGTGTGTGTGTGTTTCTGTGTGTGTATG